>AWWV01009392.1:0-14544 GCA_001974805.1 Corchorus capsularis | reverse complement strand
TTTACATAAGCACTCAAGGTCCTCCTAGCAACCAAACTCTTAAGTGCAAAACCGACACCATCATCACTATCATCATGCACATCTCCTTCATTATCTCCATCACCACTAGATCCTAGAGTAAACTCTTCATCTTCACTTTTGATTTCTCCTTGTTCATTCATGAACAACACTTTCTTGTTAACACAATCTTTAGCATAGTGTCCAAAACCTTGACACTTGAAACACTTGACATGATTCTTTGAAGATGAACTCGATGAAGACTTAGAATCGATTTTAGGGGTAGCTCCCTTTTGCGCCAACTCCTTCTCTTTATATGACTTGTCATCCTTCTTGATTGTAGTTTTCCATGAGCTTGATGATGATGCAAAACTCTTCTTATTCCTCTTAACTTGCCTTTCGGCCTTCAAAGCATGTTGAAGCAATTCTTCAACATCATAGTGTTGTTGCAACTCCACAATATCAAGAATTTCTCTATTCAACCCCGCCAAAAACCTTGCGATTGTGGCTTGTGGAGCTTCATCAACTTCAGCCCTAGACATCAACAACATCATCTCGGAGTAGTATTCATCTACACTCCTAGTTCCTTGCCTCAAAGATTGCAATTCTTGGTAGAGACCATTAGTGTAAAAGCTTGGAACAAATCTCTTTCTCATGAAACTCTTTAGACCTAACCAAGTATCGATAGGCCTTTCCAAGTTTCTTCTTCTTGTTTGCACCAATTGATTCCATCAATTCCAAGCATTCTCCGAAAATTCAAGAGTAGCAATTTGCACCTTCTTTGGCTCGGCATGAGGATGATAATCAAAATACATATCCAATTTCTACTCCCACTCCGAATAATCGGATGGTGACCCTCTCCCATTGAATTTAGGGATTTTGTATAAGATATTGTCTTTAGGCTCCTCTCTTTCAACTCCCCTCCTAGGCCGCATGTTCTCATTGTGAGCTTGCCCTCCAAGCTCTTGTTGCCTCAACCTCTCCATGGGATCCAACTTAGCAACTTGCCTCGGTGGTGGAAGTTGAATTCTCTCATTGTTTGCGGCATTAGCTCTTTGTTGAGGTGGTTGAGCTTGTTGATTTTGGCCATCTTTTACTTGTTGGACATCATCGGCCAAAGCATCAAATTTAGTATCCATATTGTCCAAACGTTGCAATAGGGCTTGCAACATAGTAGTCACTTTATCTTAACCTTGTTCTCCTTCCATAGTACTTACAAAAAGACAAATATTAGTAGTAAAAATCCTCACAAATGTGTGTGTGATTATACCTTCGACTTGTGCTCTCGTATTTGCACTCAAATCCCATGGATTGGCGGTCCACTACTCTCTTGATGATCTCACAAGATTATGCCTTTTACTAGCTTCAATAGGCCTAATAAGAGCAACTCCTAGAGCATTCCTTTCTTCTCGTGACCTACTTGAGGAACAAACAATTAGTAACAAAATTATTGTGAATCAAAGGAAAGTGATCTTAAACCAAACCAAACCACTTACGCAGGCTCCTTATGTCGAATTCCTTCTCCAAAGTTGCTGCACAAAAACTCAATTCAAGCACAATTCAAACAACCAAATCGATTAGTAAAACCCTAGTACCACTTAATTCCAATTTTGTACCACTTGTCTCCAATAGGGTTTGTAACCTGAAATTCTTCAAATCAATACACAATTAACAGCAAAAGCAACCCAAGGATCTCAATTACACAAACAATTAGGGCAAATTGCAACTAAGTAGATCAATTGCACAAGTAAACCCTAATCCCCAAATTTCCCAAACTAAAACCCTAGTTTCTGAAAAAAAAAATCGATAACAGCACAGATTTTTTTGATTTTTTTTTCAATATTTTTTCCTAGAAAGATCACACTAAAAGAAGTCTAGATCTCAAATTTCAAAACTTTTCGAGCTCAAACGAATCCAGAATAAATTTCACAAGTTTCTGGTCGAAATTTTTTTTTTGATTTTTTTGATATTTTTCGATATAACTACTAGTTATAAGGAACTCAAATCTGAAATTTCAAAGCAAAAAGATGTAAGATAAATTGGCTATGAATTTTCAAAGTTTCTGAATTTTTGAATTTTTTCAAGAAGGTGGTGCGATAAAAGTTTGGGTGAATTTTGATGGATGAAAACTTGATAAATGATGAAAAGAAGGATAGATTTACCGATTGAAGATGACAACCTATGCTCTGATACCAATTGATATGAATCTAGTTGTATTAGATTCAAATCTACCCTTTGAATATCCACCAAAGTCGACTTGAACTTCTTCAACTTCTATGTGTATGTCGATGACCTTCACAAGGTTATTGCTCCTCTTTCGTCGGACTTAAGCTCTCAATTAGACCTGCAATTGAGCTCTCAAGATCACAAGATTCACAAACAATTAAGCAATCACAACCTAATTGCTTGCTAGGACGCTACAAGATTGAAGAACCATAAGTTTGCGTAAACTAGAACAATGAAGCTAAGATAATCAATTTGGGAAAATAATCTTCAACTTTATTAATCAACTCAACTTATGTTTACAAGAGGGGGATGGTCCGTTTATATCGTGGTGGGGAACGCACCTCTCCCTAATCCTAAAGCCATAAGAGCGGCATAAACATAAAGGAAGGAACAAGGAAATAGCCTACTCCTTGTCCTACTAGGAAAAGTAAATAACATTACATAATTAAGCCATGATTGGACTTAGTCAAACAAGGCCCGACCCAATGTCTTCTAAACTAAATAAATAGCTAATCTAAGATAGAATAAAGGCCCAATTAGCCGAATTACACAATGCTAAAGCCTAATGCTCATCGATTTCAAGTAAGGTGAACACCTTGGAATCGATGGGAATATTCTTGGTGATGTCGACTTTAATGCTCTCCAATTGGTCTTCAATGGACTCTAAACCTCCAAGATGAGATCTAACAAAGCCCAATAAAGCTTCCTTGAACGTTTTAGCCCGAGCCCTTGTCATTGGACCTTGCGGAATAGCTAAAGGGTCGTATGGCCGGTTGTGGCCGGATGGCCCGTGTGATGTCCCATGCGTTGGCCGGTTGTGGTCGGTTGCCCCATGCGTTGCTCCATGCAATGCTCCATGCGTTGGCCGGTCATGGCAGGTTGCTCCATGCGATGGTGGTTGGTCCTCAACTCCTTGCTCCGCCAAGCTTGTGTTCAATCCGGGATCATCCGTGGCATCTTCTTGAATCTTCAAGACACCTCCATGTTTATCCAAGACATGATCTCCAATGGCTCCATTGTGCTCTTCTAAGCCATGATAAGCCCTTGGCGCATCACTCTTTCATGCGAATTTGATGATAGCCACTCTTAAGATCAATCCTAGAAAATAAGCAAGCACCATGCAATTCATCAAGCATATCATCTAATCTAGGAATAGGGTGACGGTACTTTACCGTTATGTTGTTTATTGCCCTACAATCAACACACATTCTCAAAGTTCCATCCTTTTTAAGAACAAGCAAAACAGGAACTGCACATGGAGAAAGGCTTTCACGCACAAACCCCTTTTGAAGTAGCTCACCAACTTGCTTCTCCAATTCCTTTGTTTCTTCAGGATTTGTCATATAAGCTGGCTTATTAGGTATTTGCGCCCCAGGGATGAAGTCATTTTGATGTTCAATCCCCCTAATTGGTGGTAAACCACTAGGAATCTCCTCAGGAAACACATCTACATAATCACTCAAAAGAGAAACAATGTTGCTTGGAAGCTCGCTTTCCAAGTGGTTAGTGCTCACAAGTGTATATTTAAGTAAAAGCAAGATCAAAACAGAATTATCATTCAAAGCTTCTTTAATCTCACTCTTAGTAGCTAACATACACTCCTTATTAACCTTCTTAGAATTAGCATGCCTATCAACTAAATCGCAATTTACATCTAAATTAGCATGATTAGTCTTTTCTTTAGCCCTAAATTCCGAATCCAACCTAGCAATGTCCTCTTTCAAATTTAATTGATCCTTTAAAGCTTCTTGAGGTGATAGCGGAATAAAAGTAAAGGGCTTCTTACCACACATGAGAGTATACTTGTTCGTCTCACCATCATGTTGGACTTTCTTGTCATATTGCCATGGTCGACCAAGTAGTACATGGCATGCTTGCATGGGCAAAATATCACACAAAACATTTCCTTTGTACCTGCCCAAAGAAAGAGAAACTAAAACTTGTTTGTTAACCCTAATCTCCTCTTTATCGTTGATCCAACCTAAGCTATAATGTTTTGGGTGTTTGGTAGTGGGTAATTGATACGAATCTACTTCCAAATCAGTTCAAATCCACCTTTGAGACCCGCGAAAGATCAACTTGAATCACCAAATCTTCTAGACTTGTATGTCGGCAATCTTCACTAGATAAATCCTCCTTCGTTCGTCGTCTTAGATAAATAATTAGACCTGCAATTATCAACCCAAGATCACAAGATTCGCAAACAACTAAGCAATCACAACCTAATTGTTTGCTAGGACTCTACAAGATTGAAGAACCCTAAGTTTGCTCAAAATAGAACAATGAAGCTAAGGGGTCGTTCGGCATCGTTTTCGTTTTTCTGTTTTTTGTTTTTGTTTCGTCTTCGTTTTTATTTTGTTGCGATGTCAATTTTTAAAAACAAAAACATGGTTGGATGTACAACTTGGTTGTATGTTTTTAAATAAAAAAAATAAAAGAAAAAATGGTTAAAAAGCTTGTGAGTTACTGTTCATCATTCTGCTTCTGTGTTTTGGAAGTGTTTTGGAAAAACATGAAAAAAAAAAAATTCTTGCTTCCACCTTTTTCCAAAACACTGCCTCTGTTTCCAAAATTTTTGAAAACAGAAACAGTCTGCCAAACATGTTTTCACTGTTTTGACAGGAAATTGACAACAGAAAACATGAAACAAAAAGCGATACCAAACGAGCTCTAAGATAATCAATTTGGGTGAATAAACCTCAATTTTATTAATCAACTCAACTTCAACTTTTACAAGAGATATTGGTGGCCTTATATACTGATAGGGTCAACAAAAATCCTAAAATAAATCCTAATTTTCGTCCAAATATAAGGGCTAGGGAAAAACTAGTCCTTGCCCAACTAGGAAAAGGAAATAAAGACATAATTAAACAAGGATTGGACTTAGTCAACCAAGGCCCAACCCAAATTAACATCCAAACTTAAAAATAAGCTAATTTAAGATATAATTAAGCCCAAACAAAGCAAACTAATGCTAATGGGCTCATGCCATGATGTCAATCCGGCCACTTAGAATCAATAGCAAGCAAAGTGATGAACTTGTAATTGATTTGTAATTTCTTGCCCAAATCCTCACCAAAGCTCTTCAATTGAACGTTCAATCGGTCTTCCAAGTCTTCAACGAGTCGAAGTTCGAACAAGGCCCATGAGTGCATCCTTGAATCTCTTAGCTCTTGCTCTTGTCATCGGACCTAATGGCATCTTCAAAGGATCAAATGGCATCTTCTTGGTGAATTGCGATTTCATTCTCTCCTTTAAGCTTGTCCACGCTTCTTTGCAGCCCTTGATCATCCTTTCCATGCTCTCCATGCTTGTCTTCAAGTCCATAGTAAGTCCTTGGCGCATCATTCCTTTCATGATAAGCCTTAGGCGCATCATTCCCTCCCCCTTGAAGAAGATTTGTCCTCAAATCTTGCTTGTATTGCACCACATATGGATGGAATTTAATCTCTTTAATGGGTGGAAATCCACTAGGAATTTTCCCATAAAAATAAGCTACGGGCTTCTCTCCTTGCATCAAAACAACTCCAATTTCTATAAAATCACTCAAAAGAGACATAATATTGCTTGAAATATCTCCAGCCAAGTTGTTAGTACCCATTAGTGTATTTCGAAACAAAGGTAAGATCAAATCAGAATTATCATTCAAAGCACTCTTAATCTCACTTTTAGTAGCTAACATACACTCTTTAACAACTTCCTTAGAAATCTCTTTCTTTTCACCCAAAACAGAATTATTTTAATTCTATAATCAACCAAAACAAAATTATTTGCAATGCTATGATCAACCAAAACAGAATTATTTGCAATGCTATGATCAACCAAAACATATTTGTTTTCATCACAAACAACACTTAAAACAGATTTAGTGTCATTGCAAACAGCACTCAAATTAGGTTTAGTATCATCGCAAACAACATCTAAAACACTCTTTGCAACTAAGGCTGTTTTATCTTCAAAACAATCATCAATTTTAGGTTCAGATTTACTCTTTTCTTTAGCCCTAAATTAAACATCCAATTTATCAAAATCATCTCTCAATTTAATTTGATCTTTTAAAGCTTCTTGAAGTGATAAAGGAATCAAAGTAATAGGAATCTTACCACACTTAAAAGAGTACTTGTTTGTCTCCCTAACATGTTTCACCTTGTTGTCATATTGCCAAGGCGTCCCAAGCAAAACATGACAAGCTCGCATTGGTAGCACGTCACACAAGACATCCTCTTTGAACCTGCCCAATGAAAGAGAAACTAAAACTTGTTTGTTAACCCTAATTTCTTCTCTATCATTGAAACAACCTAAACTATAGGGTTTAGGATGATTAGAAGTAGGTAGTTGTAACACTTTCACCAAATAATCACTAACTATGTTTTTACAACTCTCTCCATCTATAATCACACTACTAGGCTTCCCATTCGCATACATCCTAGTGTGAAACAAATTCTCCCTTTGAACATCCCCTTTCACATAGGCTCTCAAAGTTCTACTAGCTACCAAACTAAGTGAAGTTAACTCATCACCATCATCAATTGCAGCCCCATCATTGTCCCCTTTATCAACACTATCCCCACTAGAATCTATAGTAAAATTACCCTCTTTTACTCGTTGCATTTTATCAATCATGGTATCCACTCTTTGTATCATAGTTTGCAACATGGCAGCCAAGTCATTGGCTTGATTTTGTTCTCCTTGTTGACCCTCCATGGTACCTACACAAAGAACAAAACTTAGTAGTAAAAATCCTCACAAGTGTGTGTGTGTTTATACCTTTGACTTGTGCTCTCCTATTTGCACTCAAATCCTATGGATTGGCGGTCCACTACTCTCTTGATGATCTCACAAGATTATGCCTTTTACTAGCTTTCATTAGGCCTAATAAGAGCAACTCCTAGAGACCCCTTTCTTCTCGTGACCTACTTGAGGAACAAACAATTAGTAGTAAAATTTTTGTGAATCAAAGGAAAGTGATCTTAAAACCAAAACCAAACCACTTATGCAGGTCTTGATGTCGAAATCCTTCTCCAAACTTGCTGCACAAAACTCAATTCAAGCACAACTCAAACAATCAAATCGATTAGTAAAAACCCTAGTACCACTTAATCCAATTTTGTACCACTTGTTTCTAATAGGGTGTGTAACCTGAAATTCTTCAAATCAAATCACAATTCAAAGCAAAAGCAACCCAAGAATCTCAATTACACAATCAATTAGGGCTAATTGCAACAAATTGAATCAATTGCACAATGAAAACCCTAATTCCCAAAATTCCCAAACTAAAACCCTAGTTAATGTCGAAAGCCGATAACACCACAAATTTTTTTGATTTGTTTCAGTATTTTTCCCAGAAATATCACACTAAAAGAAGTCTAAATCTCAAATTTCAAAGCTTTCCGAGCTCAAACGAATCCAGAACAAAGATCACAAGTTTCTGGTCGAAATTTTTTATTTATTTTTTTTATATTTTTTTGATATTTTTCGATATTACTACTAATTATAAGGAACTCAAATCAGAAATTTCAAAGCAAATAGGTCTAAGATGAATCGACTATGAATTTTCAAAGTTGCTAAATTTTTGAAATTTTTCAAGGTAGGGTGCGATATGAGTGTGGGTGATTTTTGATGGACGCGAACGTGATGACTGATGAATAGAAAGATAGATTTACCGATTGAATGTGATAAACCTATGCTCTGATTACCAATTGATACAAATCTAGTTCCAAATCGGTTCAAATCCACCTTTGAGACCCGCCAAAGATCAACTTGAATCACCAAATCTTCTAGACTTGTATGTCGACAATCTTCACTTGATAAATCCTCCTTCGTTTGTCGTTTTAGATGAATAATTAGACATGCAATTATCAACCCAAGATCACAAGATTCACAAACAACTAAGCAATCACAACCTAATTGTTTGCTACGACTCTACAAGATTGAAGAACCCTAAGTTTGCTCAAACTAGAACAATGAAGCTAAGATAATCAATTTGGGTGAATAAACCTCAATTTTATTAATCACCTCAACTTCAACTTTTACAAGAGATATTGGTGGCCTTATATAGTGATAGGGTCAACCAAAATCCTAAAATAAATCCTAATTTTCGTCCAAATATAAGGGCTAGGGAAAAACTAGTCCTTGCCCAACTAGGAAAAGGAAATAATGACATAATCAAACAAGGATTGGACTTCGTCAACCAAGGCCCAACCCAAATAACATCCAAACTTAAAAATAAGCTAATTTAAGATATAATTAAGCCCAAATAGAGCAAACTAATGCTAATGGGCTCATGCCATAATGTCAATCCGGCCACTTAGAATCAATAGCAAGCAAAGTGATGAACTTGTAATTGATTTGTAATTGCTTGCCCAAATCATCACCAAAGCTCTTCAATTGAACTTAAATGGTCTTCAAGTATTCAAGATGAGTTCGAACAAGGACCATGAGTGCATCCTTGAATCTCTTAGCTCTTGCTCTTGTCATCGGACCTAATGGCATCTTCAAAGGATCAAATGACATCTTATTGGCATCTTCTTGGTGAATTGCGATTCCATTCTCTCCTTTAAGCTTGTCCACGCTTCTTTGCAGCCCTTGATCATCCTTTCCATGCTCTCCATGCTTGTCTTCAAGTCCATAGTAAGTCCTTAGTGCATCATTCCTTCCATGATAAGCCTTGGGCGCATCAGTAATTGCATCTCCTTCACCAAATAAACACTAGCTATGTTTGTAAAACTCCCACCATCAATAATCACACTAATAGGCTTCCCATTCGCATATATCCTAGTATGAAACAAGTTCTCTCTTTTATTGTTCACATCCTCTTTCACATAAGCACTCAAAGTTCTCCTAGCAACCAAACTCTTAATTGCAAAACCGTCACCATCATCACTATCACTATGCGCATTACCTTCATCATCCCCATCACCACTAGATCCTAGTGTACACTCTTCATCTTCACTTTCCATTTCTCCTTGTTCATTCATAAACATCACTTTCTTGTTAACACAATCCTTAGCATAGTGTCCAATGCCTTCACACTTTAAACACTTAACATGATTCTTAGAAGATGAACACGATGAAGACATAGAATCGGTTTTGGGAGTAGCTGCCTTTTGCGCCAACTCCTTCTCTTTGGATGATTTCTCATCTTTCCAGCAAAGAACAACTATTTTTGTGATTTTAAATTTATGAATCTTTTGAATGCAAATGATAGAATGCAACATGCCCACGCACAACCAAATTAAATGCAAAATTAGTAAATGACACTATGAACTAATTACTAAAATGCTAAAAATAATTAGTAAATGACCAAAATGCCCCTAGATGCACAAATGACCAAAATCCCCCTAAGTGACCCTACTGCCAATTAAGAAATAAATCAATTTAAACTGAAGAATGTAGGATAAAAATGGGTGTCTACAGCTGCCCCTCTTTGCGTGTTTTCTAACTATCGGAAAGTATGCAAAAGAGTAGTTTGTATGCTTTTTGAGAGTTAGGAAGTACGCAAAGACGTGGACACTCATTTTTATTACAGATTCTAATGCAACCTTTTCTTTTCCGAAGACCAATATGAGGCCAATTTTATTTGAACCCGCCCGGATGTTTCTTATTAGAATGCCTCTTTGCAAGAAATTGAAAGCTGTTGAACTGAAAACTGCTATAAGGCCCCCTTGAGAGCAACTGACAATGAAAGTTGTTGGAATGCCTGCTTTGTGAGCAATCGAAAACTGTAAAGTTGATGGAATGCTCAAAAGTTGTGAATTGAAATGCTGAAAAGTTGTAAATTCTGAAAAGTTGTTGAAATGTTGTAAAGTTGTAAATTGAAAAGTTGTTGAAATGCTGTAAAGTTGTAAATTGAAATGCTGAAAAGTTGTAAATTGAAAAGTTGTTGAAATGTTATAAAGTTGTAAATTGAAAAGTTGTTGAAATGTTGTAAAGTTGTAAATTGAAAAGTTGTTGAAATGCGCCGCTTGGGGGCAACTGAAAACTGCTGAAAGATGACATGTTTCCAGTCGATCTTGATAACTTGTTGAAAGATTACCTATTTCCAGTCAAAACTAATAAGTGCTGAAAGACGACCAGTTTCCAATCGTAAGATAATTGCTGAAAGATGACATGTTTCCAGACGATCTTGATAACTTGTTGAAAGATGACCTGTTTCTAGTCAACTTTGATAATTTGGAACATGATCTCTGATAACTTGAAAGATGACCTGTTTCCAGTCAACTTTGAATATTGCTGAAAGATGACCTGTTTCAAGTCAACTTTTCGATTATTGCTGAAAGGTGACCTGTTTCTAGTCAACTTCGATGATTGTTGAAAGATGACTTGTTTCCAATCAACTTTGGGACTTCTTTGGGTCTGATATTAAGAAGGACCAGCCTGCGGCCAACTACTTGATGCTGAAAAATAGAACATGGTCAACTATCAAAACTTTGAGAAAAGACCGGTCTGCGGTCAACTTGAAAATCTTGATCTTTGTCCTGATGGAGAACTCTGATTTCTTGAAGCCTTCCAACGTGAATCCTTGAAGTCACCTGTTCAAAAAGCATGCTTTGATGCAATATTAAAATGCATGGTGATGCAATGCCAATGCTTGGTAATATAAGATGTATGCCAAATGCTATGCATGATATGTTCTGAACTTTGTTTTATTTCAAAATTCATGGTCCTACATAATTCCCCGCGTATTTTGCCCCTACCCTTTAACTGAGCAACTGGTGTTTCTCCGAATCGTTTCTGGTCGAATTAACTACTTTTAGCTAACCTCTTTCGCTTCTTAGCTTGCCCCCACTTTTCCATATCTTGCATACCTTATGCCCCCACTCTCTTCTTGAATAACATTTGCTTCGGTTTCTGGTTCCTTTGCCTTAAGTGACTGCTTATTTCTCCAATTCCAATGTTGAGTGTTTTGGTGAACGATTCCATGATTGTTCACCCTTTATGATTAGTGATAAAATGAAATGCAAGCGTTCAGAAGCATTCATTTGTTGGAAACGATCAATATTTTATCTGGATATATACTTATATTATAAGAAAAATAGCGCCTCATGACAATGAATACTCGGACGGTGATTTGGTTACTGATCGAGCTTAAATTATGCATATTTTTATGGCTATTTTCTATACTTTTTACCACTTTTATATGCATTTTTACCTTATTTTCTAAGTATTTGTGTTTTTAGTCTTTATGAGATGTGAAATTGAGAATTTGCTTATTTTTACTACTTTTGGAGCTATTTTGATGACTTTTTACATAGATATTAGCAAAGTGATTTTGAGTATAGATTTGGAGATGCAAAGTTCGTGTTTTGAAGATTTCTTGAAGATAATTTGAAGATTTGAAGATCATTAAATAATTATTTCAAGGAGCAAGAATTGAAGATTGGAGCTTAAATTGCAAAGGATTGAAGCCAAGCCCAGAAGAAGCCCGGAAGTTAGGATTTTTGGATAAATTATATGGGAATATACTCAGCCCATATAAACCTATAATTGGAGTTAAAATCCCAATTTGTAGGCCTAATATCCAAAAGAATATCCAAATCTCGCAATAATCCCGCAGATTTGCGATATAAGCCCGTTTTCAGCGCAGTCTCAGTAGAAAGGCCATAACTTTCTGCTTAGATTTCCGTTTTAAGCCCATGAGTAGCTGTTGGAAAGCTAACTCTAAGCTCTACAACTTTCTTCTGAAGTGCAAAGCCCAGATCTGCCATCTTCAAGCCCGAATCTTAAGTCGAAGTTTCTGCAGAAATCCAGAAAATTCCAGAATCCTATTTTGACTTGGATTCTACTCTAGGATGACATCTAATCCAACTTGGAGTCTAAGTCAGCCCTAAACCACCCTACCTTTGTTTCTCCACTATAAATAGCCACCTTAGGTCTAGATTTTGTATGTAATTTTATTCTCATAAGATATATTGTTTAGTTGAAGATTTGGAGGAGAAAAACCCTAGGATACGCCGCCCCCTTCTCTTCCTCATCCATAGATAAGTTCTCTTCTTCTTATTTGTGGATGCTCACTCAATTTATGAGTGAGTAATCCTTTTCTTTTCTCCAATGTAGAATTTAATTGATCTCTTGACTTATTCCATGGTGAGATTTTGTGCTTTTATATGAGAATTTATTTGAGTATTTCTTGGATCTCTGTATGAATTCTATGTTGCTTGTTTTGATTGATTAGGTCGACACTATCATGATAGATTGAGTTAGCATTAGCTAGATTAAGTTGTGAATTGATCCTCCAGCTTAATTTTATGTAGCAATTGGATGTGAATTGATCCTCCATCCAAGAGAGAAAAGAATCAATGGGCGAGAAATTGCTCATTGTGCTTGTTATTAAATTACGTGTTCTTCATGCTTTATTCCTAAATGATCTTTAAGGCCTGAGAAAGTAATTGATTGCTGAAAGAATAAAAGGGATAGATTGACTTTGATCGGTAATCTTATCTAATTAAGGTAATTTAGGTTAAGTCCGACAGGCTATTCAAGGTTCTCATAATCTTTAGATATCAATGATCCATGTTATTGTTGTCAAGAGGGATATTAATTCTATGTTGGAGGTTTCTATTTAATTGATTTTCTCATAATATTCACAGCTTTTTGATTAACTGGTTTCTTTAAATTTCTTGATTGCTCTCTTAGTTAACTTACTTTTAGTTAGATTTAATTTTAATTCTTCTTTAAATTCTCTTTATTAATTTGTTTTGTTTGAGAAAAGGAAGTGCCGATCTCTCTGTGGGTTCGACCTCTACTTGCCCTAACTACTTTAGTTAGTAATTGTTTGGATAATTTTTTTTATGATTGCTGACGCCGATCATAAATTTTGGCGTCGTTGCCGGGGAGATTGTGTTTAATTTTCTTTTTCTCTTATTTTATTTTCTATTAGATTTGCACTTGATCACCTTTGTTTTGCAGAAAAGATCCAATGGAGCAATCACAAACGTTACGAGAGCTGAATTTCAACTGTGAATTGCCGCCCCTTTGTATTGACTATCCAGCCATGGATATGTCTTACAAATTGAAGCCAGGAGTAATCCGTATGTTGCCAATTTTTCAAGGAGAACATCATGAGAATCCTCATGAACATCTGCAAAGTTTCTTTCTGAAGTGTACTACAATCACTGGGATGCCAGAAGAGGACGTGAAACTTCGAACTTTTCCTGTCACATTAGGCGGAAAAGCAAAAGAATGGTTCTTAAGACTACCACCCAAAACCATAAAATCTTGGAAAGAGAGGGAGACTGTATTTTTGAACAAATACTTTTCGGAAGCTAAGCGTGCTGATGTCAGAAGAAAGATCAACACTTGTCAACAATTACAAGGCGAAAAGTAGTAGCAATACTAGGAGAGATATAACCAGATGTGCGCAAGTTGCCCCTACCACAACGTCAGCGAAGCACTTTTGATCCAACACTTTTATGATGGCTTTATTTATGAAGATCGCACCTATGTCGACGCTGCCAGTGGAAGCTGCTCAACACTATTGATGCACCCAAGGCTTATCATGGAAGGAATGATGCGCCAAGGACATATTATGGACTTGAAGACAAGCATGGAGAGCATGGAAAGGATGATCAAGGGCTGCAAGGAAGCATGGATAAGCTTAAAGGAGAGGTGGAATCACAATTCACCAAGAAGATGCCATTAAGATGCCATTTGATGCTTTGAAGATGCCATTAGGTCTGATGACAAGAGTAAGAGCTAAGAGACTCAAGGATGCACTCATGGGCCTTGTTCGAACTCATCTTGAAGACTTGAAGACCATTGAAGTTCAATTAGAGAGCTTTGGTGATGATTTGGGCAAGAAATTGCAAATCAATTACAAGTTCATTACTTTGCTTGCTATTGATTCTAGATGGCCGGATTGACATATGGCATAAGCCCATTATCATTAGTTATCCTTGTTTGGGCTTAATTCTATCTTAGATTAGCTTATTTTTAAGTTTGGACCTTATTTGGATTGGGCCTTGGTTGACTAAGTCCAATCCTTGTTTAATTATGTCTTTATTTCCTTTTCCTAGTTGGGCAAGGACTAGTTTTTCCCTAGCCCTTATATTTGGACGAAAATTAGGATTTATTTTAGGATTTTGGTTGACCCTATCACTATATAAGGCCACCAATATCTCTTGTAAAAGTTGAAGTCAAGTTAATCAATAAATTTGAGAGGTTTATACCCATATCGATTTCTTTGGCTTCATTGTTTTAGTTTGAGCAAACTTAGGGTTCTTCAATCTTGTAGAGTCCTAGCAAACAATTAGGTTGTGATTGCTTAATTGTTTGTGAATCTGTGATCTTAGGTGTTCAAGTGCAGGTCGACTTGGGAGGTCT
>AWWV01009391.1:0-40410 GCA_001974805.1 Corchorus capsularis | reverse complement strand
GTGCTTAGTAATTTTTGTAAATAATTAAAAAAAATGCATTTTTGGAAGTTGGTAAATTAGGCTTTGGATTTTGGGCCTTGAAGTCGTTTGGGCTTTGATATCTTATTTATTTGGTTCCTTGTGTTTAGGTGGTAGCTTTTATTTTTATGTTTGAGGCCTTATGATGTTTGGGCTTTGGGATCCAATTTGGGTTAGGATATTAAATTCCTCAACTTTTTGTTGGGCCTTTGAATTGGGTTTTGCTAATTTAGGTAATTCATTTGGGGTTTGGTCTTGTGATGTTCCTATTGGGCTCTAGTTTATCCTTTAGGCCTTGTACTTAATTAGCAATTTGGGTTTGATTGATGTTTGGGCTTAGAACCTTATTCATTCCTTAATTTCGATTAATATAGGTTCCTTAAAATTAAATAAATTTGAATTTAGAAATTAAGCAAGTTTCATGTGCATCCATATTTATCTTTGATATTTATGTTTCCTTATTATGCTATGCTCATTTGAGAAATGTAAATGGACTCCGATGATGGAATAATCGGTTGAAATGTCGACAGAGTTGTCCATTTTAATCTGAATTTCCTAGGCTTGGAACATCCGGATGGGGGTCTTAGCCAGTATGAGTGGCGGGTGCCCAGATGGAGTTCCTCGTATAATTATTTGGTAAAAATCTGCATTTAACTGGAAAACATGCATCACGTGCATTCATGTATCTAGGGTTTAGATTTAGTGATTTTCAATTAAAGTTCAAAACTTCAAAAAAATGGAAATTGAAAATAAAATAGAATAAAACCATTTCCTTCAAAATTAAAAAGAGTTTGGGATTGAGAATTGTTCTCTTTTAGTTTTCCAAGATAAAGAAATCAAAAGAAAAAATGATGCGTCTTTCAAAATTAAATAAAAAGGTTTTCCAAAAATCCAAAAAAATCAAATCAAAATTAAAAAAAAAAGAATTTCATTCAAGTTTTCAAAGTACTCAATTTAGGTCTTTTCAAACTGGGAAAGTTCCCATCAAGTTTTCAAAGTGTTCAATTTAAGTCTTTTCAAAACATTCAAATATCATTTTTCAAATGGAGTCGTTTTAACGGTAAGTTTTAAAGAAAATCCTCATCATGAGGAGCCCAAAAAGAGAACAAATAATAAACGGGGAAGTCCCCAATATTCCTATTTCAAAATCTAAAACCTATTTTTGCTTGTTTATTTGCTTAATTTCAAAGATTAATAAAAGAGTTTAATGGCATGAAAATACTTAAAGATAGAGACAACCAATAATAGAAACCCACAGTTAGTTCTAGACCAGTCAGTGCCGTCTTTTGATGGGGCATCGTGGGGGTGCTAATCCTTCCCCACGCGTACCCGACTCCCGAACCTTTAAGACTCTGGTTAGAAGACCGTTTATCAGGTTTAGTGTTACCTTCGCCGAGCTTAGGTTAATATTAAACTTAATAATCTGATAGGTGGCTAATCACACCTAGGCAAAAAAAAAAAAAAAAAAAGATTAGTGGCGACTCCGTAGTTCTTAAGTCGTTCAGCGGTAGGGTTCGGTACCTTCCGTACCCGGATGTTGCGACAAAGATCAATCTTAGAAAATAAACAAGCATCATGAAATTCATCTAACATATCATCTAATCTAGGAATAGGGTGACGATACTTTACCGTTATGTTGTTTACTGCCCTACAATCAACACACATACTCCAAGTCCCATCTTTCTTAGGAACAAGCAACATAGGAACGGCACATGGAGAAAGGCTTTCATGCATAAAACCTTTTTGAAGTAGCTCACCAACTTGCTTCTCCAATTCCTTTGTTTCTTCAAGATTTGTCCTATAAGCTGGCTTATTTGGAATTTGCGCCCCAGGGATGAAGTCAATTTTATGTTCAATCCCCCTAATGGGTGGTAAACCACTAGGAATCTCCTCAGGAAACACATCTACGTAATCACTCAAAAGAGAAACAATGTTGCTTGGAAGCTCGCTTTCCAGGTGGTTAGTGCTCACAAGTGTATATTTAAGCAAAAGCAAGATCAAAACAGAATTATCATTCAAAGCTTCTTTAATCTCACTTTTAGTAGCTAACAAACACTCCTTATTAACTTTCTTAGAACTAACATGCTTAACTATATCGCAATTCTTATCTAAATTAGCATGATTAGTCTTTTCTTTAGCCCTAAATTCCGAATCTAGCTTAGCAAAATCCTCTTTCAATTTAAATTGATCTTTTAAAGCTTCTTGAGGTGATAACGGAATAAAAGTAAAGGGCTTCTTACCATACATGAGAGTATATTGGTTCGTCTCACCATCATGTTCAACTTTGTTGTCATATTGCCATGGTCGCCCAAGTAGTACATGGCATGCTTGCATGGGTAAGATATCGCACAATACATCTCCTTTGTACCTGCCCAAACAAAGAGAAACTAAAACTTGTTTGTTAACCCTAATTTCCTCCTTATCGTTGATCCAACCCAAGCTATAAGGTTTAGGGTGTTTTGTAGTGGGTAATTGCATCTCCTTCACCAAATAAACACTAGCTATGTTTGTACAACTCCCACCATCAATAATCACACTACTAGGCTTTTCATTCGCGTACATCCTAGTGTGAAACAAGTTCTCCCTTTGATTGTTCACATCATCTTTCACATAAGCACTCAAAGTTCTCCTAGCAACAAAACTTCTAAGTGCAAAACCGACACCATCATCACTATCATCATGCGCATCCTCTTCATCATCTCCATCACCACTAGATCCTAGAGTAATCTCTTTATCTTCACTTTTGATTTCTCCTTGTTCATTCACGAACAACACTTTCTTGTTAACACAATCTTTAGCATAATGTCCAAAGCCTTGACAGTTGAAACACTTAACATGATTCTTAGAAGATGAGCTTGATGAAGACTTAGAATCGGTTTTAGGGGTAGTACCCTTTTGTGCCACCAACTCCTTCTCTTTGGTCGACTTATCATCCTTCTTGATTGGAGTTTTCCATGAGCTTGATGATGATGATGTAAAGCTCTTCTTATTCCTCTTTACTTGGCTCTCGGCTTTCAAAGCATGTTGAAGCAATTCCTCAACATCATAGTGTTGTTGCATCTCCACAATATCATGAATTTCTCTATTCAACCCCGCCATAAATCTAGCTATAGTAGCTTGTGGAGCTTCATCAACCTCGGCCCTAGACATTAACAACATCATCTCGGAGTAATATTCATCAACACTCCTAGTTCCTTGCCTCAAGGATTGCAACTCTTGGTAGAGACCATTAGTGTAAAAGCTTGGAACAAACCTCTTCCTCATAAAACTCTTTAGACCTAACCAAGTATCTATGGGTCTTTCCAAATTTCTTCTTCTTGTTTGCACCAATTGATTCCTACAATTCAAGGCATTCTCTGTGAGTTCAAGAGTAGCAATTTGTACCTTCTTTGGCTCGGCATGAGGATAGTAATCAAAGTACATATCCAATTTCGACTCCCACTCAAAATAATCGGATGGATACCCTCTCCCATTGAATTTAGGGATCTTGTATTTGATGTTGTCTTTTGGCTCTTCCCTTTCAATTCCCCTCCTAGGCCGCATGTTCTCATTGTGAGCTTGCCCTCCAAGTTCTTGTTGCCTTAATCTCTCCATAGGATCGATTCTAACACCGTGCCTTGGTGGTGGAAGTTGAAGCCTCTCATTGTTGATTGCGGCATTAGCTCCTTGTTAAGCTTGTGGATTTCGAGTTTCCAATGCCTCCAATCTCGTTGTCATGGTGCCAAGTTGTTGTATGATTTGTTGCAACATGGCATTCGTATTCTCTCCTTGATTTTGCTCTTTTTGTCTATCTCCCATTGTATCTACAAAAAGAACAAAGATTAGTAATAAAAATCCTCACAAGTGTGTGTGTGCTTATACCTTTGACTTGTGCTCTCGTGTTTGTACTAAGTCCTATGGATTGGCGGTCCACTACTCTTTTAATGATCTCACAAGATTATGCCTCTTTCTAGCTTGCTATAGGCCTAATAAGAGCAACTCCTAGAGCACTCCTTTCTTCTCGTGACCTACTTGAGGAACAAACAATTAGTAGCAAAATTATTGTGAATCAAACGAAAGTGATCTTAAACCCAAACCAAACCACTTATGCAGGCTCTTGATGTCGAATTCCTTCTCCAAAGTTGCTGCAGAAAACTCAATTCAAACACAATTCAAATAATCAAGTCCATTAGAAAACCCTAGTACCACTTAATTCCAATTTTGTACCACTTGTCTCCAATAGGGTTTATGACCTGAAATTCTTCAAATCAAATCACAATTCACAGCAAAATAAAACCAAGAATCTCAATTACACAATCAATTAGAGTTATTGCAACTAATTAGATCAATTACACAAGAAAACCCTAATCCCCAAATTTCCCAAACTAAGAACCCTAGTTTCTGGAAAAAATCGATAACAGCACAGATATTTTTCCCAAAACAAGTTTCTGGTCGAAATGTTTTTTTATTTTTTTATTTTTTATATTTTTCGATATAACTACTAGTTATAAGGGACTCAAATCTGAAATTTCAAAGCAAAAAGATGTAAGATGAATCGGCTATGAATTTTCAAAGTTGCTGATTTTCTTAATTTTCAAGAAGGGTGGTGCAATGAGTGTGTAGGTGAAATTGATGTGATGAATGATGAGTAAAAAGATAGATTTACCGATTGAAGATGATAAACCTAAGCTCTGATTACCAATTGATACGAATCTAGTTGTATATCGGTCAAAATCCACCTTAGAGACCCGCCTAAGATCAACTTGAATCACCAAACTTCTGGATGAGTATGTCGAGAATCTTCACTTGATAAATCTTCCTTCGTTCGTCGGCCTTAGACCCTCAAGTCGACCTGCACTTGAACACCTAAGATCACAAGATTCACAAACAATTAAGCAATCACAACCTAATTGTTTGCAGGGACTCTACAAGATTGAAGAACCCTAAGTTTGCTTAAACTAGAACAATGAAGCCAAATAATCGATATGGGTGTGTAAACCTCTCAACTTTATTGATAACTTGACTTATGTTTTCAAGAGATAAAAGAGCCCTTATATAGGGGAGGGGTTGGCGCATAACCTACTCCAATCCCTATAAGGGGCGGCAATACATAAAGGAAGGAACAAGGAAATAGCCTACTCCTTGTCCTACTAGGAAAAGTAAATAACATTACATAATTAAGAAAGGATTGGACTTAGTCAAACAAGGCCCAGCCCAATGTCTTCTAGACTAAATAAATAACTAATCTAAGATAGAATAAAGGCCCATGAGACCGAATTACACAATGCTAAAGCCTAATGCTCATCGATTTCAAGTAAGGTGAACAACTTAGAATCGATGGGAATATTCTTGGTGATGTCGACTTCAATGCTCTCCAAATGGTCTTCAATGGACTCTAAACCTCCAAGATGAGATCTAACAAAGCCCAATAAAGCTTCCTTGAACCTTTTAGCCCGAGCCCTAGTCATTGGACCTTGTGGAATGATCAAAGGATCAAGTGGCCGGTTGTGGCCGGATGGCCCGTGCGTTGGCCCGTGTGATGGCCGATTATGGCCGGATGGCCCATGCGATGGCCCGTGCAATGCCCCATGCGTTGGCCGGTCATGGCCGGTTGCTCCAAGCGATGGTGGCCGGTCCTCAACTCCATGCTCCGCCAAACTTGTGTTCAATCCGGGATCATCCGGGGCATCTTCTTGAATTTCCAAGACATCTCCATGTTTATCCAAGACATGATCTCCAATGGCTCCATTGTGCTCTTCTAAGCCATGATAAGCCCTTGGCGCATCAATCCCTTCCATGAAATCCATTGTCTCCATTGTGTTCTTCAAGACCATGATAAGCCCTTGGTGTATCATCCCCTCTACGTTGAAAAGGATTTGTCCTCAAATCTGCATCACTATCAAACAAGGATAAGTCTGAAACATTAAAAATAGCACTTACATTGCCATATTCACTAGGAAGATCTAGCTTGTAGGCATTGTTGTTGATCCTCTCCAAGACTTGGAATGGACCATCTCCACGAGGTAAGAGCTTAGACTTTCTCTTTTCAGGAAACCTCTCCTTCCTTAGATGCAACCAAACCCAATCTCCAGGTTCAAAGATGATATCCTTGCACCCTTTGTTAGCAACCTTCATGTAGTGTTGTGTTTTCTTGTCAATTTGAGCTCTAACCTTAGGATGAAGATCCTTAACAAAATCGGCCTTTCTTTCACCATCCATGTCGACTTGCACACTCAAAGGTAAACTCAACAAATCCAATGGGGTTAAAGGATTAAAGCCATACACAGTTTTAAAAGGTGAATATCCAGTAGTACTATGTATGCTTCTATTGTACACAAATTCAACATGAGGTAGACAATCCTCCCAAGTTCTTAAGTTCTTCTTAATTAATGCCCTAAGCAAGGTTGACAAAGTCCTATTAACTACTTCAGTTTGGCCATCGGTTTGAGGAAGACAAGTAGTTGAAAATAACAACTTAGTACCTAACTTAGCCCACAAAGTTCTCCAAAAGTAACTTAAGAACTTAGCATCTCTATCACTCACAATCGTCTTAGGCATTCCATGCAGTCTAACAATCTCTTTAAAGAACAAATTAGCTACATTAATGGCATCATCCATTTTAGTGCATGCAATAAAGTGTGCCATCTTAGAAAACCTATCAACAACCACAAAGATAAAATCTTTATCTCTCTTAGAACGAGGTAAACCTAACACAAAATCCATGCTAATATGACTCCATGGTTCATAAGGAATAGGCAAAGGAGTATACAACCCATGAGGCTTAGATCTAGATTTAGCTTGCAAACAAACAATGCAACTAGAAACATGCTTTCCTACATCATATCGCATCTTGGTCCAAAAGAAGTGTTCATGCAATATCTCATATGTTTTATCAACACCAAAGTGACCCATTAAACCCCTTTCGTGTGATTCCCTCACAAGCACATAACGCAATGAGCAAGAAGGCACACACAATCTAGATTCTTTAAACAAAAATCCATCATGCTTATAATACTTTCCAAATCCAGAATTTCACATGCTTTAAAGATTTCACCAAAGTAAACATCACAAGCATACAATTCCTTAATAAACTCAAATCCAAGAAACTTTGAATCAAGCATGGAAACTAAGACATACCTCCTTGATAAAGCATCGGCTACAACATTCTCTTTACCTTGTTTGTAGCGCACTACTCCTTCACCAAATACACACTAGCTATATTTGTGATATGAATCTAGGTGTTTTAGATTCAAATCTATCCTTGAGACCCGCCAAGAATAAACTTGATCTTCTTCAACCCCAAGATGTGTATGTCGACAACCTTCACAAAGCTTTTCCTCTTCTCTCGTCTGACTTAGGCTCCCAATTAGACCTGCAATTGAACTCCTAAGATCACAAGATTCACAAACAATTAAGCAATCACAACCTAATTGTTTGCTAGGACTCTACAAGATTGAAGAACCCTAAGTTTGCTCAAACTAGAACAATGAAGCTAAGATAATCAATTTGGGTGTATAAACCTCAACTTTATTAATCAACTCAACTTATGTTCCAAGAGCCATTGGTGGCCTTATATAGGCCCAAGACCCACACATAAACCCCTCTAACCCGACCTAGTCCTTCAATGCAAGGGTGAAGGGTGGTTTAGCTTAGATATTTCTAGAAACTATCCTAAAATACAACCAATAGGAAAAATAGCTCAGGATTGGACTTAATTGAACAAGGCCCAACCCTAAACAAGGTCTAAACTACATAATTAACTAATCTAATATAGAATTGAGGCCCATATGGTTGAATTACAAAATATAAGCATTAGGGCTCAACGATTTCAAGTAAGGTGCATAGCTTGGAATCGTTGGGAATATTCTTGCTCATGTCGACTTCAATGCTTCCCAATTGATCTTCAATGGACTTCAAGCCTTTAAGATGAGTTCGAAAAAAGCTTGTTAATGCATCTTTGAACTTCTTAGCTCTTGCTCTTCTCATCGGACCTAAAGGCATCTTCATAAGATCAAATGGCATCTTTGGTGCGATTCCATCACCTAATCGCATCTTTGGTGCGATTCCATCTCTTCCTTGCTCCTCCAAACTTCCTTGCAATCCCTAATCATCCCATCCATGATCTCCTTTGTGTTCTTCATGTCCATGATAAGCCCTTGGCACATCATCCTCTCTCCCTTGAAAAGGATTTGTCCTCAAATCTCCATTTTCCTATGTTTTTTGGGTATTTTATGCTTGATTATGCCTTATATTTGGTATATTTGTGTTTATAGGTGCTAAAGTGAAGAAAAGTAGAAAATCACCAATTTTGTACCTTTTTGGAGTCTTTTTGGATGATTATTTACACAAATATTTTCCAAGGACAATTTGGATGAAGAATGGAGCCAATATGATCGTGATTGAAGAGCTTGAAGAGTCAATTTTTTCATCATAAGATTGATTTTCAAGAGTTTGAAGCAAAGGAGCAAAGTTGAATTTCAAGGCAAAAAGACATGTCAAGAGGCGTTGAAGCACTGGAGCACATGGGGCGCGAGGTAAACCAGGTGGGGCGCCAAGCTTGCCGCATGGGCGCCAAGCGCCAGTGGGGCATGCCACCCAGCCACACATGGGCACTGTCGACCTGGGGCCTGAGGCCAACGCCCTGGGCGCACAAGCCATTGACATTGGCGCCCAAGGGGAGTCGGGGCCAGCCATGCGCGTGCGCCCGACAGCCATCACGTGTCAGTTCACCTTGAAGCTTCTCCAATTATTTCCAGATTTGGCGACCCTTCTGTATTTTGGCCATAACTTTTGCTCCAGAGTTCCTTTTAAGGCATATGAGTTGGCATTGGTAAGCTAACTCCGAGAGCTACAACTTTCGTGTTTTGGTCGAAGCCCAGTTCGGACATTTTCATGGACAAAAATGCCCCTGAAATCAGCAGACAGAAACTGTCCTGGGCCTTTCTTGCGGGATTGACCAATTTGATCCCAAACTCCTATTTGGATTAGCTTGAAGACTTGGATTTCAGCCCAGCACGTCCTTAAGGTTTGTTTAGCTCTAAATTAACCCTAAGCCACACTCTGTAAATATCCTCTTAAGTCTAAAACCTTAGACACCTAACCTAACATAGCATACACATCTTTTCTCTAGGTTTTGCGATTTGGAGAAGGAGGCGGCCACCAACTTCTATTTTGTAAGTCTCTCATGGACTGCTTGCAATCCATGAGTAGCTAAACCTTTTATACTTCTTTTCCTTAGGTATTTTTGATTAATGAATCTTTGGTGAGACTTTTGTTCTTAATAATTTGATTTTTCTGTTTGAATATGTTTCTTATCTCTATGTGTTCATATCTTGATTGATTTGTGTGCGCAGCTTATCTTGATAGTATGAATGCTAGTTAGATACAAGTTGGCTTAAGTTAAGTTGATGTTGGTCACAAGTGACAATTGAACTAGATGTTCTAGATTCATTGGGATATCAAACCTTGTTGAAATCTTTAGGCCGAGATGGAAATTGATGTAGGCAAGTTTGGTATTGATTTATCATGCATGTGGAAAAGTAAAGCTTAATGCTTATCCTATGATTCTTCACAGGGTGATGCTTGATTAGAACAATCGAGATTAATTTAGCTTGTAGCAAGTTAATTCTTCTTAGCATGTTTGAGGGTCGCGTATTCCTCTCCTATACTAATTATTCGAATGGAGTTGTTTAAGATATTAAGAGGATTACTTTGTTTTAATGAAAGTTGATGTCTACGTCTTAGGCTATATACCGATTTGGGATGATTTATGATTCTTAATTGATTGCAATCTAAGTCAATTTCCCGTTTAGTGTCTATGATCCATGATTCACTTGATCAAAATAGTTGTCTAAAGGAGAAGAAGTATGTTTTTTACTCATTGATTTTCTCAAACTTTCTTTTAAATCTTTACTTTAGATTTCTTTTAATTGTTTTCTAGTTTTATTTGATAATTCTAAAATCCATAAAAATCTCTTTTTGGTGAGGTTTTGTTTTGTAAGATTTATCTTTGATTCGATCATACCTTCCCTGTGGATTTGACCCCTATTTGCCCTAGCTAGTAGTTATTGGTTTGTGGGGATTTATCTTATGATTTGATCAACGACCGGTCACAATTTTGGCGCCGTTGCCGGGGAAGGTTTAAGTAATTGAAGGCAAATTATTACTTAAGAATTTCTTACCCTTATCCTTTATATTTTTCGTTATTTTTCTATTCAATTTTTAGTTTAGTTAATTTTTCCTTACTTTTTATTTTTTTTTTCCAAGTTACTTGTTATTGTTGGATTCTTTGTTCAAGTTCTTTCTAGGTGTTGTATGCCAAATACAAGGAGTAGTGGTACCAGGGACTTAGAATTTAATTCTGAGCCTGAACGTACACTCTTTGCACTAAGGAAGGAGAATTTGCCTAGAGAGCAAGGAGGAGATTCGTCAACACCAAGTTCTTAAGCTAGCTCTTCATGATCCACCATTTCTTCTTCAAGTTTGGAATCACAATCCTCAAGAGAAAACACGGCCGAAGAAAACAACAACAATAACTTTGAGGGAACTTGCTGCCCCAAATGTGACTACACAGCGCTTAGCAATTCAATATCCAACCAATGAAGAAAATTTTGAGATCAAGTCTGGATTCATTCAATTATTGCCAAAATTTCATGGTATGCCTGGAGAATTTCCACATCGACATCTCATGGATTTTCAAATTGTTTGTTCATCCATGAAAATGCAAGGTATTTCTGAGGAGCAATTCAAACTTAGAACTTTTCCTTTTACCCTTATGGATTGTGCAAAGGATTGGTTGTACTACATGCCTAGTGGTTCAATCACTTCTTGGACGAACCTTAAGAAGTTGTTTTTTGAAAAATTCTTTCCTGTTCATAAAGCCTCAAGCATTCGAAAGGAGATAAGTGGAATTAAGCAATCCCAAGGTGGGACTATGTACGAGTTTTGGGAACGTTTCAAGAGGTTATGCTCAAGTTGTCCAAATCATCAAATTCCTCAAGTATTGCTTATTCAGTATTTCTATGACGGTTTACTCCCATTTGATCGATCTTCCATACATTCTGCAAGTGGAGGGGCTTTCATCGACAAGACTCCCACCAATGCTTGGACTTTGATTGAAAATATGGCCGCCAACACACAACAATTTGGTACTCGAGAGAGTTGTGCACAAAGGGATGGAAACATTAGAAGAATCAATGAAGTCTTAATCCATTCCTCTACATTGGAGCAACGAATTGAAGAAGCAAATCAACAAATTGCTTTGCTCACTGATTTGGTCAAATCGAACTTATCAAGTGTGTCAAAGGTTTGTGGAATTTGTTCATTAGGACATCACACGGATAAGTGCCCTAGTTTGGTCAAAGATGATGTTGAAGAAGTCAATGCTTTAGGAATGGAAGAGGGATTTCAAAGGAAACAAGAGCCATTTCCAAGGAGCTACAATTCTTATGGGAACCAAGGTGCTTACCAAGCAAGGCCAAACAACTATCCAAGGCAATCTTCACACTATTCTGAGGGAATGCAACAAATGAAGGAGACCATGGAGATCATCAAGAAGCAAATAGGTCAATTGGCAAGTGATGTGAGTGAGCTCAAAGCACAAGGCCAAAACAAGATCCCATCTCAACCCAATTTACCCCCTAAGGAGAATGTGAATGCTATTACCTTGAGAAGTGGAAAGGAGTTGGAAGAACCATATCCAACAAAGCCTATAATGGATGAAGGGACAAGCAATGAAGAAGATGAATTGCATGTGCTAGTGAAGGAGATCAAGATTGAAGATGATGAAACCAATGCCAAAAAAACTTATGTGGTCAAGCCCAAATTGGATTCAAAGAAGGAACTTTTCCAACCAAGTGGCAAGGTATGCAAAGGTTCTTATGCAGTTGTGTACAAACAAGAAAAGGTTGCAAGGTAAGTTGAATGTTGGAGCAACAATTTCTGCTGTTTTGCAAAGACATTTACCTCCAAAATGCAAGGATCCTGGTATGTTTTCAATTACTTGCTCAATTGTAAATACTATCATTGATAATGCTATGCTTGACTTAGGAGCATCTTTAAGTGTCATGCCTTATTCTTTCTATCAAGCTTTAAAAATTGGTCCTTTAAAATACACCGATGTTGTTCTTCAATTGGCCGATGGATCTTTGGTACATCCCAAGGGTGTGCTAGAGAATATTTTGATTAAAGTGCAACATTTAATTTTTCCTATTGGTATTTTTGTTATGGAAATGGAAGGAGAAATTACAAAGGAAGGCCTCTTTTATTAGGAAGGCCTTTCATAAGGACTTCTCACACCAAAATCGATGTTTTTGATGGCTCATTGACGATGGAGTTTGACGGTGATGTAATTCATCCCAAACTTTCATCAAATTTATCTTTGAAAACTAATGATTTTGTTTGTGTAGTGGAAAAGTGGGTAAAGAAAGAGTTAGGTACAACATCTTCACCCATGACAAGTGAGCAACTTTCAAAGGGGAGACAAAGGATTACAAGCTTTCGACAACGCAAGGATGAGAATTTCCACCTAGCTTGGGAGAGATTCAAGAAACTTTGTGCCGATTGCCCTCAACATGGCATTTCACAACAAGTTTTGATCGAGTGCTTCTATCAAGGATTGGAAGTCGATGATCAACTTCTTCTGGATAGCATCAACAACATACCCTTGTGTGATCGTACTGTGAAGGACGCATATGAAGCATTGGAAGCTTTGACTCAAGCAATTGCACCTCCAAGTTGGATCAAGAAGAAAAACAAAGAGAAGCTTGGAGAAAGAGGCAAAATTTCCAACAACACGCGTGAAGATATCAACAAGGAATTGAAGGAAGCTCGAGAGAAGTTACTCAAAATTGATGGAGCTATAATTGAACTTTTCAAAGCTATGAGTGACACTCTCAACATCACTGTGGAACTTTTGAAGGAGCACACTCAACGTTCCTTCACCAATGGAGAATAGTCCACGAGGATGTCTAGCCAAAGACATTAAATGAAGGCGCTAATTGGGAGGCAACCCAATACACTAACATCTATCCTTTTCTTTTGAATTTTCTTTTCCTTAGTTATAGGTCATTTTACATTCTCAATTCAAGGGAATCAATCAAGCAATGGAGACAAGGAAAGGAAGCACACATGAAGAGCAATTGGAGCTTACACTTTGCAAAAATAGAGAAGTTTTCTTGAACTTCAATCTCATTTAATTTCCTATGTTTGATTGATTTATTTATGCATATCAATTAATTTTCTTGAATTGAATGTTTTCCATGCATATTATCATTGTATAATTGTCTCATGCATCTCATACATATAGACTCTTAAGTGATAAGAACATAACGCCAATCTTTTGATGGTCATCAAGTGGAATTTTTGGTGAAAATCAAGTGTTTTTGGATTGAAGAAATTTGGAATATGGTAAGCTTTTTGGATGGTAATTGAGTTGAAGTTGGAATTCAGTTTGGTAGCAAAAATTGCAATTGGAAGCAAAAATGAGGAGCCAAGCCCGATCCCAGCTGGGGCCCCATGCCGCAAGCCTGGGCACCCAGCTGGACAGCCCCAGAGCCCAGCCGCTAAGGCCAACGCTGGCCGAGCACCCAGGCGCTTTGCCGGAGAACCCAGCCAGATGGCTTAGGCACCCAGGTGCTGCGGGCTATGCGCGGACAACGCCACGCAGCCATACTCATGCCGAGCCCTCCAACACTTACAACCCATCACCCATCTCAAACACTATAAATATAACCCAACACCCACTTCAAACCCTTCAACACCCACCTTCATCCAAAACCCACTCAATTTTCTTTTCTCTTGCCTACATACACATGTTCACTCACTTTAATCTTCAAATTTCACTACTTCATCACTTACAAATCATTTCTTTCATCTTTAGATCACCTCAAACACTTACCCATTAGATTATCCAACACTTTTTCCATCAAATCCATCAATTTTTCAAATTTTCAAGTTTTGGGAAAGTGGTTGTTTTCTTTGGATTCTTGTTTGGAGTGATTAGAAGGGAGATAGGAGATAGTTTGGAAGTTGATTGGAGCATTTTAGAGTACTGGGGAGTGCTACATTGGATCTTAAAGAAAGATTTTTAAGAAACCCTACAAGGTAACTTAGTGCGCACCAAGTGTTCGAGAAAATGTCAAGAAGAGTGAGAGCAAGAGCATCAACATCCCAAGCCGCACCAATTGAGGAGGAAACCGCCATAGAACCTTTCCTTAATGTGCCGCCACCAATATTTGTTGATAATGAATGTCAAGAGTGGTATGGAGCAAGGTATCACAACTCTTTCATTATAGAAAAAGTGCTTCCAACCAACATTGATCAAGAACTTGGAGTTAACCCATTGTTTGTCAATAGAGGTTGGGGATCACTTCTTCAAGTAGATGGATACTACTATCCTAATTTGGTGAAACAATTCTATGCCAACATGGACAAGGAGCGTGAACGTTATTCCTACACCATCACCACAATGGTCAAAGGTAAGTACATTGTAGTTGATGAGGAATATCTATGTCGTTTACTTGTTTTGAACAATATGGGTAGTATGTTCTGTTTTACTTATGTTAATGGAGAGCAAAGGACCGCCACCGAGAGCACATGGAAAAGGGATAGTGCTTTAAGGAGGTAAGAGTCAAGTATATGGAACCAAGGGATAGACTTGTGTGTTACTTATTGCATCATAATGTCATTCCTAGGAGTAGTAATAAGCATAAGCTTAGCATTGAAGACTTTTATGTTGTAGACAAGCTTTGCCATGGATTAGGTCATTGTAATGGAATACCAATGGCTAGGTTGTTACTCTCAAGGATGTGGGAAGTGGTTCATTCTTCACATGAAGATAAGGCATTTGTTTTCCCATTGTTGATTAGCAAGATTTTGGTCAATGAAGATATTGAAGTCGATGGTAAGTATTGCTTCAACAATGAAGACAATGTCATTGATGTTAATTGTTTAAGTCATTTGGGTTTAAGGAGGAGAGTTATTGCCAATGAGGTACATTGGTACAATGTGCAAAGAAGGACTTATGCACAAGGACTTGAACAATCACAAGGGACAAGACAACCATCCTTGGAAGTTGATGAAGAAAATTTCCAAGAGCTTCCTATGAGAGAATTTCAACAACTCATGGTTCGAGAGATGAGACAACATAGGAGTGAAATGACAGCTTACATGGAGCGAATGGAGGACACCATACGTGATTCCATGGGCCAAAGGAGGCCAAGGAGAGGCCATTGATTCTTATCCTTAGGATGTCATATGTTATTGAACTCTATTATGTTTTGCATTTTTATTATGACATTGCATGCATTTGTATTTGTATTTGTATTTGTTCTATTTGGATCTTATGTAAGACTTATGTGTTTGGATGCTATGATTGATACTATGTTTGATTAATTTGCTTAGATTGAGCTTCAACTTTCTTGGTGAATTAATTCTTGCATGTGTTCAATTAATTGGATTACCCCACTTCGTGTTTATTGGTTGCTAGTAAGTGATTATTTGATTTGTCTAGAACCCAAATTTCTTCTTTATAAGTCAAATTGTCATTTTGCACTTACTTTTCCAAAAAATTCAAAAAGAGGTCATTGAATTTTTTGTCAAATTACTAGCTCATCACATATTGAGGACAATATGTCTTTTAAGTGTGGGGGAGGAATTAGTCTATTTTCAAGATCCCATTTTCTTTTCTATCTTATTGATTAGAGACAAATTTTGAAGAAAATTTTGAAGAAAATTAAAAATGTTTTGTATTTCTATTAAGTTTTGATTTAATTTCCATGAGTATAGTCTTTTGTAATATTAATTTGGTTTGGCTACATTGAAAATATTTTTCAAATTTTCTTATGTATAACCTCATTCTTTGATCAAGAAGTGTAATTAATAAGGTTTTTCATACCCAAAAATGTTTTGACAAGTGCATTACTTCTAGAACTTCTGTTGAATCTTGTATACATTCATAGAAGTATGTCATGGATATGTGAAAGACTAAGTGTGGGGGTATGAAAGATAGCTAAAATCTTTTAAAAAAGAAGTGTTTTCATGAAAAGAGGAGAAGAGATATTTTCTGTTTAAAAAAATTATTAATTAATCCATTGTTGTCACTCTTTTCTTTAACAAAAGGAGTTAGTAACCCTTGGAAAGAGGATAAGAGGCATGGAATGCGGAAATATTGTCCCTCTTGAAAAAAAATGAGTGTTAATAACCTCAAAAGAAAAAAGGGCGTTAGTAACCCCTAAATCACGAACACTTCTAAGGTTAGTAACCTTACTTTCTTAAAAATAAGCCATCCTTTTTAAACCCATTCTAAATCTTTGATGAATATCCATGATATTGCTTTCTCTTGGAAATAGATGTAAATACAAGTCTATGGTAAGTTTTCCTTGTCAAATTCATCCAAGGTATGTTGATCTTAGAAACTACATTATTGATTGGAGTGGTTTTGTGAATAGTTGATTTGAATCTTATGGTCTTTGTATTTTTACTAACTTATATTGCATTTGATTAGAAAATGTAGATTAAATTCTTAATTTGTTAGAAGCACTCTATTTTCTAAAGTTTGATGTCTCTAGTTAATGTTTACATAATGTTTGTGGGTATCGTTCTAGTTAAGTAAACCCTCAGGAGACTATAACTCCTCCTTTATAGACGTATAAAGGTTTAAAGGCTTGCGTCATGAGCTAAGTGCCACCGTACACCTACGAAAGTGGAATCAATATGTTGTTTAGTTTAGGACTAACATTTTTTGTTTTCTTAGGATTAACCTTAGTTTGCTAGGGACTAGCAAAGCTTAAGTGTGGGGGAAATATGATCGGACCAAAATTATGCATCTTTTTATAGTCATTTTCCTATGCTTTTTGGGTATTTTATGCTTGATTATGCCTTGTATTTGGTATATTCGTGTTTATAGGTGCTAAAGTGAAGAAAAGTGCAAAATCACCAATTTTGTACCTTTTTGGATGATTATTTACACAAATATTTTCCAAGGACAATTTGGATGAAGAATGGAGCCAATATGATCGTGATTGAAGAGCTTGAATAGTCAATTTTATCATCATAAGAATGATTTTCAAGAGTTTGAAGCAAAGGAGCAAAGTTGAATTTCAAGGCAAGAAGACATGTCAAGAGGCGTTGAAGCACTGGAGCACATGGGGCGTGAGGCAAACCAGGTGGGGCGCCAAGCTTGCCGTATGGGCGCACAGTGCCAGTCGGGCATGCCACCCAGCTACACATGGGCACTGTCGACCTGGGGCCTGAGGCCAACGCCCTGGGCGCACAAGCCATTGACATTGGCACCCAGGGGGAGTCGGGGCCAGCCATGCGTGCGCGCCAGACAGCCATCACGTGTCACTTCACCTTGAAGCTTCTCCAATTGTTTCCAGATTTGGCGACCCTTCTGTATTTTAGCCATAACTTTTGGTCCAGAGTTCCGTTTAAGGCATATGAGTAGGCGTTGGAAAGCTAACTCCGAGAGCTACAACTTTCGTGTTTTGGTCGAAGCCCAGTTCGGACGACTTCATGGACGAAAATGCCCCTGAAGTCCGCGGACAGAAACTGTCCTGGCCTTTCTTGCGGGATTGACCAAGTTGAGCCCAAACTCCTATTTGGATTAGCTTGCAGACTTGGATTGTAGCCCAGCACGTCCTTAGGGTTTGTTTAGCTCTAAATTAACCCTAAGCCACCCTCTATAAATACCCTCTTAAGTCTAAAACCCTAGACACCTAACCTAACATAGCATACACATCTTTTCTCTAGGTTTTGCGATTTGGAGAAGGAGGCAGCCGCCTACCTCTATTTTGTAAGTCTCTCATGGATTGAAACCTTTTATACTTCTTTTCCTTTGGTATTTTTGATCAATGAATCTTTGGTGAGACTTTTGTTCTTAATAATTTGATTTTTCTATTTGAATATGTTTCTTATCTCTATACTTCATCTTATGTGTTCATATTGATCGGACCAAAATTATGCATCTTTTTATGGTCATTTTCCTATGCTTTTTGGGTATTTATGCTTGATTATGCCTTATATTTGGTATATTTGTGTTTATAGGTGCTAAAGAGAAGAAAAGTGCAAAATCATCATTTTTGTAGCTTTTTGGAGCCTTTTTGGATGATTATTTACATAAATATTTTCCAAGGACAATTTGGATGAAGAATGGAGCCAATATGATCGTGATTGAAGAGTTTGAAGAGTCAATTTTATCATCAAAAGATTGATTTTCAAGAGTTTGAAGCAAAGTAGCAAAGTTGAATTTCAAGGCAAGAAGACAAGTGAAGTGGCGGACAAGCACTGGAGCACATGGGTCCTGAGACAAACCAGGTGGGGCGCCAGGCTTGCGACATGGGCGCCCAGCGCCAGTCGGGCATGCCATCCAGCCAACACATGGGCGCTGGCGACATGGGGCCTGAGGCCAACGCCCTGGGCACACAAGCCATTGACATGGGTGCCCAGGGGGAGTCGGGGCCAGCCATCCGCGCATGCCATGCGTCACTTCTCCTAGAAGCTTCTCTCCACTAGTTTCCAGATTTGGCGACCTTTCTGTATTTTGGCCATAACTTTTGATCCAGAGCTCCGTTCGAGGCATATTAGTAGGCGTTGGAAAGCTAGCTCCAAGAGCTACAACTTTCATGTTTTGGTCAAAGCCCAGTTCGGACGTTTTATGGACGAAAATGCCCCTGAAGTTAGCGGACAGAAACTGTCCTGGGCCTGTTTTGCGGGATTGATCCAATTGAGCTCAAATTCTTATTTGGATTAGCTTGAAGACTTGGAGAGCAGCCCAGCGCGTCCTTAGGGTTTGTTTAGCTCTAAATTAACCTTAGGCCACCCTCTATAAATACCCTCTTAAGTCTAAAACCCTAGCTAACACCTAGAACAACTTACAATACAACTTTTCTCTCCTTATTTTCTAGGTTTTGCGGTTTGAAGAGGAGGCAGCCGCCTCCTCCTCTTTTCCTCTTGGGTTTGTAAGTTTTCAATCTATCATGGATTGGAAACTCCAATCCATGAGAGGTTAAACCTTTATACTTCTTTTCCTTAGGAATTTTTTATCAATAAATCTATGGTGAGACTTTTGTTCTTAATAATTTGATTTTTCCGTTTGAATATGTTTCTTATCTCTGTACTTAATCTTATGTGTTTATATTTTGATAGATTTGGATGGCCACCTTGTCTTGATAATATGAATGCATGTGGATTAATAATACCTAATGCTTGTTATATGAAGGGCTGAAACCATAGATTATAACATTAGAGGTTAATTGTCAGCGAGATGCGGGTTAATCTTCTTAGCATGTTGGAATTAGCATCACGACTGTTCCTATACCAATTATTCAAATGGAGTTGTTTAAGATATTAAGAGGATTACTTTGTTTCAATGAAAGTTGATGTCTACGTCTCAGGCTATAAACCGATTTGGGATGATTTATGATTCTTAATTGATTGCAATTTAAGTTAAATTCATGTTTAGTGTCTATGATCCATGATTTACTTGATCAAAATAATTGCCTAAAGGAGAAGAAGTATGCTTTTAATTAATTGTTTTTCTTAAATTGTTTTCTTAGTCATTAGTTTAGATTTACATAATTGTTTTCTAATTTAGTTTATCTATTTTGAAAACCCTAAAAATCCCCTTTTGGTAAGACTTTCTTTTGTACGATTTGCCTTTGATTTGCTCCTACCTTCTCTGTGGATTCGACCCCTACTTGCCCTAGCTATAGTTATAGGTTTGTGGGGATTATTTTGTGATTTGTTCAACGACCGATCACATATCTTGATTGATTTGTGTGCGCAGCTTATCTTGATAGTATGAATGCTATAGTTAGATACAAGTTGGCTTAAGTTAAGCCGATGTTGGTCACAAGTGACAATTGAACTAGATTTTCTAGATTCATTGGGATATCAAACCTTGTTGAAATCTTTAGGCTGAGATGGAAATTGATGTAGGCAAGTTTTGTATTGATTTATCATGCATGTGGAAAAGTAAATCTTAATGCTTGTCCTATGATTCTTCACATGGTGATGATTGATTAGGAACAATAGAGATTAATTTAGCTTGTAGCAAGTTAATTCTTCTTAGCATGTTGGAGGGTCGAGTATTCCTCTCCTATACCAATTATTCGAATGGAGTTGTTTAAGATATTAAGAGGATTACTTTCTTTCAATGAAAGTTGATGTCTACGTCTTAGGCTATATACCGATTTGGGATGATTTATGATTCTTAATTGATTGCAATTTAAGTCAATTTCATGTTTAGTGTCTATGATTCGTGATTCAGTTGATCAAAATAGTTGCCTAAAGGAGAAGATGTATGTTTTTTACTCATTGATTTTCTCAAACTCTCTTTTAAATCTTTAGTTTAGATTTATTTTAATTGTTTTCTAGTTTTATTTGATAATTCAAAAATCCATAAAAATCTCTTTTTGGTGAGGTTTTCTTTTGTAAGATTTATCTTTGATTCGATCATACCTTCCCTGTGGATTCGACCCCTACTTGCCCTAGCTAGTAGTTATTGGTTTGTGGGGATTTATCTTGTGATTTGATCAACGACCGGTCAACTATCAAACAAGGATAAGTCAGAAATATTAAAAGTAGCGCTTACGTTGCCATATTCACTAGGAAGATCTAGCTTGTAGGCATTATTGTTGATCCTTTCCAAGACTTGTAATGGACCATCTCCACGAGGTAAGAGTTTAGACTTTCTCTTTTCAGGAAACCTCTCCTTCCTTAGATGCAACCAAACCCAATCTCCAGGTTCAAAGATGACCTCCTTGCGCCCTTTTTAAGCATTCTTCATGTAATGTTGTGTCTTCTTCTCAATTTGAGCTCTAACCTTAGCACGAAGATCCTTAACAAAATCGGCCTTTCTTTCACTATCCATGTCGACTTGCACACTCAAAGGTAAACTCAACAAATCCAATGGGGTTAAGGGATTAAAGCCTTATACAGTTTCAAAAGGTGAATATCCAATAGTGCTATGTATGCTTCTATTATATGCAAACTCAACATGAGGTAGACAATCCTCCCAAGTTCTTATGTTCTTCTTAATTAATGCCCTAAGCAAGGTTGACAAAGTCCTATTAACTACTTTAGTTTGGCCATCGGTTTGAGGATGACAAGTAGTTGAGAATAACAACTTAGTTCCTAACTTAGGCCATAATGTTCTCCAAAAGTGACTTAAGAACTTATCATCTCTATCACTTACAATTGCCCTAGGCATTCCATGTAGTCTAACAATCTCTTTAAAGAACAAATTAGCTACATTAATGGCATCATTCGTTTTAGTGCATGCAATGAAGTGTGCCATTTTAGAAATCCTATCAACAACCACAAAGATAGAATCTTTACCTCTCTTAGAATGAGGTAAACCTAACACAAAATCCATGCTAATGTGTGTCCATGGTTCATGAGGAATAGGCAAAGGAGTATACAATCCATGAGGCTTAGATGTAGATTTAGCTTGCAAAAAACAATGCAACTAGCATCATGCTTTCCTATATCATATCGCATCTTAGGCCAAAAGAAGTGTTCATGCAATATCTATGTTCTATCAACTCCAAAGTGACCCATTAAACCCCCTTCATGCGATTCCCTCACAAGAACATAACGCAATGAGCAAGAAGGCACACACAACCTAGATTCTTTAAACAAAAATCCATCATGCTTATAATACTTTCCTAATCCAGAATTTTCACATGCTTCAAAGATATTACCAAAGTAAAAATCACTAGCATACAATTCCTTAATAAACTCAAATCCAGGAAACTTAGAATCAAGCATGGAAAGTAAGACATACGTCCTTGATAAAGAATCGGCTACAACATTCTCATTACCTTGTTTGTAATGCACCACAAAAGGAAAACTCTCAATGAACTCACTCCACTGAGCATGTCGTTTGTTCTACTTTTGTTGGCCTCTCAAGTACTTCAAGCTTTCATGATCGGTGTGAATTACAAACTCTTTAGGCCAAAGACAGTGTTGCCTTGTTTGTAATGTTCTCACAAGAGCATACAACTCTTTGTCATAGGTTGGATAATTCAATGCAGCCAAATTCAACTTCTCACTAAAATAAGCTACGGGCTTCCCACCTTGCACTAAAACAGGTCCAATTCCAACCCCTGATGCATCACATTCAATCTCAAAAGTATTGTTAAAGTTAGGCAAAACAAGCAAAGGAGCATTAGTTAGTTTTTCCTTCAATATCTCAAATGCTTCTTGTTGTTCTTTTCCCTACTTGAATGGTGCATTCTTCTTCATCACACTTGTAATAGGGGCGGCTAAGGTGCCAAAATCCTTAACAATTCTCCTATAGAATCCGGCTAAGCCATGGAATTCATCAAGCATATCATCTATTCTAGGAATGGGGTGACGATACTTTACCGTTATGTTGTTTATTGCCCTACAATCAACACACATTCTCTAAGTTCCATCCTTCTTAAGAACAAGCAAAACAGGAACTGCACATGGAGAAAGGCTTTCATGCACAAAACCCTTTTGAAGTAGCGCTCCAACTTGTTTCTCCAATTCCTTTGTTTCTTCAGGATTAGTCCTATAAGCTAGCCTATTAGGTATTTGCGGCCCAGGGATGAAGTCAATTTGATGTTCAATCCCTCTAATTGGAAGTAAACCACTAGGAATTTCCTCAGGAAACACATCTACATAATCACTCAAAAGAGAAACAATGTTGCTTGGAAGTTCTTTTTCCAAGTTGATAGTAGCAACAAGTGTATTTTTAAACAAAAGCAAGATCAAAACAGAATTAACATTCAAAGCATCTTTAATCTCACTCTTAGTAGCTAACATACACTCTTTAACAACTTTCTTAGAGCTAGTTTTCCCATCGACCAAAGCTACCCTATGTTCATCGCAATTGTCTTTAGGTTTAGCATACTTTGCTTTCTCTTTATCCCTAAATTGCGATTCTAACTTAGCAAATTCATCCCTCACTTTTAATTGATCCTTTAAAGCTTCTTGAGGTGATAAAGGAATCAAAGTAATAGGATGCTTACCACACATAAAGGAGTACCTATTTGTCTCACCATCATGATGCACCTTGTTAACATATTGCCATGGTTGACCAAGTAAGACATGACATGCTTGCATTGGCAAAACGTCACAAAGCACATCCTCCTTGTACCTGCCCAAAGAAAGAGAAACTTGTTTGTTAACCTTAATCTCCTCTTTATCATTGAACCATCATAAACTATAAGGTTTAGGGTATTTTGTAGTGGGCAATGACAACTCCTTCACCAAATACACACTAGCTATGTTTGTGCAACTTCCTCCATCAATGATCATATTACTAGGCTTTCCATGCGCATGCATCCTAGTATGGAACAAATTCTCTCTTTGATTTTGCACATCTCCTTTAACATATGCATTCAAAGTTCTCCTTGCAACTAAACTTAAGAGTGCGGGTGTAGCACTATCATCATCATCCTCATCATCATGCGCAATTCCCCCCTCATCATCTCCATCACCACTAGATCCTAGAGCAAATTGTTCATCTTCACTCACATTTTGATCATGCTCATTAAGATACATAACCTTCTTCTTAACGCAATCCTTAGCATAGCGTCCATATCCTTGACACTTAAAACACTTAACATAAGCTTTAGACGAAGAACTTGATGAAGACTTAGAATCGGATTTAGGGCTTACCCCCTTTTGCGCCAGCTCCTTCTCCTTTTTGAAAGTTTTCTCATCTTTCTTAATTGGAGTCTTCCATGAGCTTGATGATTATGCAAAGCTCTTCTTAGAGCCATTCCTTTTAACTTGACTCTCGGCCTTCAATGCATGTTGAAGCAATTCCTCAACATCATAGTGTTGTTGCATCTCCAATATGTCATGAATTTCTCTATTTAGCCCCGCCAAAAACCCAGCCATGGTGGCTTGTGGAGCTTCATCAACTTCGGCCCTAGACATCAACAACATCATCTCCGAGTAGTACTCATCAACACTCTTTGATCCTTGCCTCAAAGATTGCAAGCTTTGATAAAGAGAATTGACATAAAAGCATGGAACAAATCTCTTCCTCATGAGACTTTTCAATTCCAACCAAGTTTCAATGGGTCTCTCCAAATTTCTTCTCCTTGATTGCACCAATTGATTCCACCAATTCAAAGCATTCTCCGCAAACTCAAGGTTAGCAATTTGCACCTTCTTTGATTCGGCATAGGGGTGATAATCAAAGTACATGTCCAATTTTGACTCCCACTCCAAGTAATCCGCCGATGACCCTCTCCAATTGAATTTAGGGATTTTGTACTTGACATTGTCTTTAGGCTCCTCTCTTTCAACTCCCCTCCTAGGCCGCAAATTCTCATTATAAGCTTGACCCCCAAGCTCTTGTTGCCTCAATCTCCATAGGATCCAATCTAGGAACAACTTGTCTTGGTGGTGGAGGTTGAACTCTTTCATTGTTGTTTGTGGCATTGCCTCTTTGTTGAGGAGGTTGAGCTTGTTGATTTTGTCCCTCTCTTACTTGTTGGACATCATTAGCCAAACATCAAACCTAGTATTCATAGTATGCATGCGTTGCATTAGAGATTGCAACATAGCAGCCAAATCGGCTTGATCTCCCTCTTGTAATTTGTCTCCCACCTACACAAAGAACAAAGATTAGTTGTAAAGATTCCTCACAAGTGTGTGTGTTTAGACCTTTGGGCTCTCGTGTTTGCACTCAACCTATGGATTGGCGGTCCACTACTCTCTTAATGATCTCACAAGATGATGCCTTTTACTAGCTTCAATAGGCCTAATAAGAGCAACTCGTTAGAGAACTCCTTTCTTCTCGTGACCTACTTGAGGAACAAACAATTAGTAGCAAAATTTTTGTGAATCAAAGGAAAGTGATCACAATCCAAACCAAACCACTTATGCAGATCTCAAACTCAATTCAATTTTTTACTCCAAGGAACCTGCAAATCGCAATCAAAGTAACCCAAATCGCAACACAATTCAATCAAATTGATTAGTTAAAAACCCTAGTACCACTTAGATCCAATTTTGTACCACTTGTCTCCAATAGGGTTTCAACCTGAAATTCTTCAAATTAAATCTCAAATCACAGCAAAAGCAACTCAAGATAGTCAATCAAACAATCAATTAGGGTTAATTGCAACAAATTGAATCAATTGCACAAGATAAACCCTAATCCCCAATTCCCAAAACAAAAACCCTAGTTCCTGCAAAAAGTCGATAACACCATTGATTTTTTTGATTTTTTTCAGTATTTTTCCCAGAAAGATCACACTAAAAGAAGTCTATAGCTCAAATTTTAAACTTTCCGAGCTCAAACGAATCCAAAACAAAAATCACAAGGTTCTTGTCGAAATTTTTTTATTTTTTTTTATATTTTTTGATATAACTACTGCAATAAGGACTCTAAATCTAAAATTTCAAAGCAAATGGAGTTAAGATGAATCCGCTATGATTTTTCAAAGTTTCGGATTTTTTGATTTTCAAGAAGATGAATAAGATGGATGAAAAACTTGATGATAGATGAATGAAAGGATAGATTTACTGATTGATGTTGACAACCTATGTTCTGATTACCAATTGATACGAATTAAGGCCCATATGGTCGAATTACACAATGTAAGCATTAGGGCTCAACGATTTCAAGTAAATTGCATATGTTGGAATCCTTGGGAATATTCTTGCTCGTGTCGACTTCAATGCTTCCCAATTGATCTTCAATGGACTTCAAGCCTTCAAGATGAGTTCGAACAAAGCTTGTTAATGCATCTTTGAACTTCTTAGCTCTTGTTCTTGTCATCGGTCCTAAAGGCATCGTCATAGGATCAAATGGCATCTTTGGTGTGATTCCATCACCTAATGGCATCTTAGGTGCGATTCCATCTCTTCCTTGCTCCTCCAAACTTCCTTGGAATCCTTGATCATCCCCTCCATGATCTCCATTGTGTTCTTCATGTCCATGATAAGCCCTTGGCGCATCAATTTGTGCAACTCCCTCCATCAATGATCACACTACTAGGCTTTCCATGCGCATGCATCCTAGTATGGAACAAATTCTCTCTTTGATTTTGCATATCTCCTTTAACATAGGCACTCAAAGTTCTCTTTGCAACTAAACTTAAAACTGCAGGTGTGTCACCATCATCATCATCCTCATCATGCACATAATCTTCCCTTTCATCATCCCATCACCACTTGATCCCAAGTTAAATTCTTCATCTTCTCTCTCAATTTCTCCATAGTCATTAACAAACATCACCTTCTTGTTAACACATTCTTTAGCATAATGACCATATCCTTGGCACTTAAAACACTTAACATGAGACTTAGAAGAAGAACTTGATGAAGATTTAGAATCGGTTTTAGGGCTTACCCCCTTTTGCGCCACCTCCATCTCCTTGTTGAAAGATTTCTCATCCTTCTTGATTGGAGTTTTCCATGAGCTTGATGATGATGCAAAATTCTTTTTAGAGCCATTCCTCTTGATTTGACCCTCGGCTTTCAAGGCATGTTGTAGCAACTCCTCGACATCATAGTGTTGTTACATCTCCACTATGTCATGAATTTCTCTATTCAAACCCGCAAGAAACCTAGCCATGGTGGCTTGTGGAGCTTCATCAACTTCAGCCCTCGACATTAACAACATCATCTCCGAATAGTATTCATCAACACTCTTTGATCCTTGCCTCAAAGATTACAAGCTTTGGTAAAGAGAATTGATATAGAAGCTTGGCACAAATCTCTTTCTCATGACACTCTTCAATTCCACCCAAGTATCAATAGGCCTCTCCAAATTTCTCCTCCTTGATTGCACCAATTGATTTCACTAATTCAAAGCATTCTCCACAAACTCAAGGATGGCAATTTGTACCTTCTTAGGTTCGGCAAAGGGGTGATAATCAAAGTACATGTCCAATTTTGACTCCCACTTTAAGTAATCCGCGGGTGTCCCTCTCTCATTGAATTTTGGGATTTTGTACTTGGATGTTGCCCTTTGGCTCATCTCTTTCAACACCTCTCCTAGGTCGCAAGTTTTCATTGTAAGCTTGACCTCCAAGCTCTTGTTGCCTCAATCTCTCCATAGGATCCACTCTAACAACTTGTCTTGGTGGTGGAGGTTGAGCTCGATCATTGTTGTTTGCGACATTAGCTCCTTGTTGGGGAGGTTGATTTCGAGTTTCTAAAGCATCCAATCTAGTAGACATGGTGCCAAGTTGCTGAATTATTTGTTGTAACATGGCAGCCATGTTTACTTCTTGATTTTGCTCTTCTTGTCTATCTCCCATTGTACCTACACAAAGAACAAAGATTAGTAGTAAAAATTCCTCACAAGTGAGTGTGTGTATACCTTTGTGCTCTCGTGTTTCCACTCAACCTATCGATTGGCGGTCCACTACTCTCTTAATGATCTCACAAGATTATGCCTTTTACTAGCTTCAATAGGCCTAATAAGAGCAACTTGATAGAGTGCTTATTTCTTCTCGTGACCTACTTGAGGAACAAACAATTAGTAGCAAAATTGTTGTGAATGAAAGGAAAGTGATCTAAACCAAAACAAAACCAACTTATGCAGGCTCTTTATGTCGATTTCCATCTCCCAATTTGCTGCACAAACTCAATCAAACAACACAAATCAACCAAATCAATCAATTACAAACCCTAGTACCACTTAGATCCAATTTACTACCACATGTCTCCAATAGGGTTTCAACCTGAAAATTCTTCAAATTAAACCTCAAATCACAGCAAAAGCAACCCAAGATACTCAATTGAACAATCAATTAAGGTTAATTGCAACAAATTGAATCAATTACACAAGATAAACTCTAATTCCCAAATAACCTGGATAAGAACTATGAAATCCGAAATTGCGGCAAACCGCACAGATTTTTTTGAGTTTTTTCAATATTTTTCCCAGAAAGATCACACTAAAAGAAGTCTAAATCTCAAATTTCAAAGCTTTCCGACTTCAAACGAACCCAGAACAGAAATCACAAGTTTCTGGCCTAATTTTTTTTATTTATTTTTTGATATTTTTCGATATAACTACTAGATATAAGGACTTCAAATCTGAAATTTCAAAGCAATTGGAGTTAAGATGGATATGAAATTTTTCCAATATTTTTCCTAGAAAGATCAAAGATCACACTAAAAGAAGTCTAAATCTCAAATTTCAAAGCTTTCCGACTTCAAACGAACCCAGAACAAAAATCACAAGTTTCTGGTCGAATTTTTTTTTTTGATATTTTGCAATATAACTACTTGTTATAAGGACTCCAAATCTGAAATTTCAAAGCAATTGGAGTTAAGATGAATCCACTATGATTTTTTGAAGTTTCTGATTTTTTTATTTTCAAGAAGATAGATGAAGATGGATGAACAACTTGATGATAGATGAATAGAAAGATAAATTTACCGATTGAAGATGATTAACCTATGCTCTGATACCAATTGAAATGAATCTAGCAGAAATCGGTTCAAATCCACCTTTGAGACCCGCCAAAGATCAACTTGAATCACCAAACTTCTAGACTTGTATGTCGTCAATTTTGACAAAGTAAACCTCCTTCGTTCGTCGGCCTTAGACCCTCAATTAGACCTGCAATTGAACACCTAAGATCACAAGATTCACAAACAATTAAGCAATTACAATCTAATTGTTTGCTAGGACTCTACAAGATTGAAGAACCCTAAAGTATGCTCAAACTAGAACAATGAAGCTAAGATAATCAATTGGGTGAATAACCTCAACTTTATTTAATCAACTTAACTTATGTTTACAAGAGATATTGGTGCCCTTATATAGTGATAGGGTCAACCAAAATCCTAAGATAAAACCCTATGGAGCCTCCTAACCATGATGTTAAATACAGGTATCGACGGATATATCGAACGGATATATCGAGGTATCGATGAAATTCAAATATAAGTGGTCAAAAATGCACTAAAACGACGGATATTTATAGTAAACGTTTGAATTTTGCTTTGAAATTTTGACCAATTCTTATTTACATATTTCCACATGTTTTAGAATCAAGATATGATAAATAGAGTATATGTAGACATTTTTTTTTTATTTTTTGTACTGCGAAAAGTGTATGTAATATGTATAAATCAACTATATTAATTTAAACACACATTTATTTTATCTCCAAAATGATGGTTACCAAATTAACCACTTCATTAAATGTAAAAAATTATATGATTTCTTTTCTGAAGCAAGAAAGTACTATATCATATTTACAAATGCATTATTTTACATTATTTTAGTTACAAAAACACAATCCAAAGCACAAATACAACCTCAGTACCACATTGAATTTCTTGGAGGTTCAAAATCACTACTACCGTAGTTACCACTACTATGACTTCTACTAGGCATGGATGTATCATCTCCCCCGGGGGCAGTAATCCAGTTAAAATATTCAAGCCATGACATAAAAGGTTTATAAACCGCCATATAATTGTGCACGTATTCCAAATATGCCTCTCGACTAATTCTTGTTAGCCATCCAATAAGTGTTTTGCCTTCTAGCGAAAGACGAAAATGGTAATTCATACATGTCAAGAATCTTCCTATTATTGAGATGACCAAAACCCAGACTTAATTGAAACAGATATTTAACTACAATGTGACTTTTACTTTCAACAAAGCTTTGGGCAAAAATAAAAAATGACATAGAAGTGTTGTGTCAAATACCAACACTTAAACGAAAAATTATCGAGAAACCCGGGTCTATCTCAAACCAAATCACTTAAACGAAACAATTATTTGTATTACTATTACCACAATTTTGTATAAATGACTTCAATTGCTAATATTTTTGAAAAAACCCTTTCCTTCATCGAAATGTCGCTTATATTTTTAATCCTAAATGTAAAAACGAAAAAAAAATATTTAATTTAATATGGATATTTACGGATATTTATGGATATTTACGGATATATCGAGATTTATCGAGATATCGATAAATATCGACGGATACACGGATATATCGGCGGATATTCCGTGACATTGAAATTTTTATGGATATTTATATTGAGGGGTACAAATATCGGATATATCGACGGATATTTAATTCCATGGTCCTAACATAGTAGTCCAAGTCCAACTAGGAAAAGAAATTAAAAAAAAAAACAAACTTAAAAATAAGGTTTTTCTTGCAAGAACTTATGTCCTGAAGTTGTACAAGTTCTGGGCCGAAGTTGTCCTGCGCAATAACGTCTGTCCCGAAGTTGAACATGTTCTGGGCCGAAGTTGTCCTAAAATTCTTGTTCTCTTTTCAACAGGCCAAGTCCTGGGTAGAAGTTGTCCAAGTTCTGGGCAGAACTTGTCCTGAATTTTAGGTTTCAATAACAAGCAAATTAATGAGTTTTTCCTTGCTCAAATCATCTACAATGGTCTTCAATTGAACTTCAATGCACTTTAATATCTTCAAGCTTGTCCTTGCTTCCTTGCAACCCTTGCTCATCATCTCCATGATCTCCGTTGTGCCCTTCAAGACCATGATAAGTCCTTGGCGCATCAATCATCCATATCGGAAGTGGTGTCGTCAACAATAACTTCTGGAGTGTGGAATCTACGTTCATCTCCATTTCCTTTCTTGCATTGGCTTTTTTACGGAGTTCACGCCTTCTCCAAGTCTTCTTATTTTGTTGAACATGTTGGCTAGGGACTTTCAGATGTTCAATCCTTCGCCAAATGCCACTTTGACCTCTTGGAGTTGACTGCACCGTATGTCTATTACGGAGATTAACTTCCTTCTGGTGAAATTGCTTTGTCAGTTGCGGCCTCATTCTTCAGGAAGGTGGTGCAGACGAATAGGTGGGTGGCGCCACTTTTTGAGTAGATGACACCACTTGCTTCTGCATTTTCCATATACTTTTTTCATAATATGGAAAATATCTCTCGCCATTGAATCTTCTTGATCTTGGCATGTATGCTCTTTGCGAGTTACATGGAGAAAATTTCAAATTTCTTCTAGGAGCCTTGTATTTTACCGCCACTGATCTTGGCTGAGCAAGTTGATAATCCAAAAGTTTTGGTTCAGGATAGCTATTTCAGGATGGCATCACTTGCTATTGTACTTGCCCCCCGAGTGCTGCTGCTAGCTCCAATATGGCTTCCTGCACTTATTTAAAGCCATTCTCGCTTTGGATTCATTAGGCTCTTTGTTCTTGGATCATCTCTTGTAGTCTGGCATCCATCTTATTCATCACCTCTCCTAAGGTGCTAGCAAGATCACCATAAGTTATGGTGTAACACTGAGAAAAGTTGCCGCCTCTTTTGTTGCTTTCTGCAAGTAGGGAGAGGTCTCCCCAAACAAGGGAGGCACCTCCTTTGTTGCTTTCTGCTCCACTTTCATGTCCATGTAAGAACATGTGGTGCAGAATTCCTGCTTTATCCTTGCATCCATACTGGTTAGCTGTCCATCTTTTGGGAGATTAACCGCAATCGTATGTATAGGACCTGGGAAAGGGTTCTTGTCGTCTCCTATATCCTTCTTAGGAGGCTCATGGAACTTTATTATTCCCCTTTCTATCTTCTTTTGTATTATATTCTTGAATACAGTACAGTTGTTGGTTGAATGCCTCAAGGAGTCATGGTACTTGCAGTACTCTCTTCCTTTGACGTCTTCCTTCAAATGAAGGAAGAACATGTCCTGGAGGAAGCTTAATCATGCCAGACTTAAACAGAAAATATAAAACTTCATTCATTTTTGAGACATCAAACGAATAAGTTCTGCTTCCGTCATACGCCTTCTTTTCTGCTTGGCGTTGGTACAGGGCGACAAACCTTTCTTGCGTCTGAGGATGTCCAATCCCTGCCTTTATTAGACATGGACATTCAATAGGCCGATCGACCTTGATTTCAGCTATTCCAAGTTCAAAATTTGGCTTTTGATAGTAAGTGCCATATGATAAGAGAGTCTCATATCTTGCCACTTTAGTTGATATCTCGAAGAAATCTCTGAAGTCGACTCCTTCAAATTTCTTTCGAAGTTCCATGTCAAGTCCATTGTGTGCTAGGCGCACGAACTCTTCCTCACGGAGTGGCATACCAAATCTATTTCTTAGCTTCTTCAAGCGAGCCAAGTATTCCTCAGCTAACTCCCCTTTCTTCTGATGGAGGCGTGACAGGTCAACCATGGAAACTTCTGGTTCAGTTCAATAGAATTGTGTGTGTGGAACATCCTCTCCATATCCTCCGAAGTTCTCACTGAATTGGGTGGTAAGTTAATATATGATCGAGCCAAAATTAACCCTATTTTCATGATCATTTTCCTATGCTTTTTGGTATTTTTATGTGTGATTTTATCCTATTCTACAAGAATTTTTGTTTTTAGGTCTTGAAGAGAAGAAAAGTGGAAACTTCTTGTTTTTCACTATTTTTGGAGCTATTTTGATGACTTTTGTCACAAATATGGACTTAGAATTTTTAAGTGAATAATTGTAGATTCGAAGTTCGTGATTGAAGACCTTTTGGAGCCAATGAAGATCATTAAAAGAGGATTACACAGCTGGATTTGGCTGTAATCAGACCAAATTATGCCCTATTTTCATGATCATGTTCCTATGTTTTTAGGAGTTTTTGTGCTTAATTATGTTTGATTATGTCTTATAATGGCAATATTTGTGTTCATAGGTATTGAATAGAAGAAAAGTGCAAAAGTACTATTTTTGCCACTTTTTGGAGCTATTTTGATGGATTTATGACACATTTATTCAAGTGGATTTTTCAAGGAAGATTTGTAGATTCAATGCTCCTGATTGAAAAACCTTTAAAGATGATATTTTGATGCTTGAAGAAGCCATGAGGATAATTGCTACAAGTTTCCAAGGTGAAAGATCAAGAACATTGAAGAATGAGTAAAGAAAAGAAGACATTCTGACGAGTCGCCAGATGACCTAGGCGGCTAGGCTTAGTAATCTGGGCGCCTGGGCATGTCAAGCTAGTTACCCAGGAGGAGTTGGGCTTGCGGATTTGTGCTCAAGTCTTGTGTCTTTCTTTTGAAGCTACTCCAATTGATTGCGATTTCAGCAACACTTTGGGAGGAAATTCATAACTTTCTCTAGAGAGCTGCGAATGCAATAATTCAAGATGCGTTGGAAAGCTAAATCAGAGATCTACAACTTTGCTGAAGGCTATGAAGCCCAGTTTTGCCGTTAAGAAGGTTGAAATTGCCCCTGAAGATTCCGGACAGAACCAGTTTTAGGCCAGACTTCGGATTTCTTTAGTTTCAGCCCATGAAGCTAGTTTAAACCGACTTGAAGACCTAATCAGCTGCTAAGCACGACCCTAGGGTTGTTCTAAGTCAATCCTAACTCTATTTTGACCCCTAGGTAGCCTCATATAAATACCCACTTAAGTAGAAACCCTAGAATAACTCTCTACAACTTAATTTTAGATACAATCTCTTTTACTCTTTGAAGGCTGCGTTTTCTCTCTTCCTCCTTGGGCAACCGCCCAAGAAGAGGAGAGGCCTGTAAGTTTTTTCTCTTTCTTAGTTTATTTTATGGATTTCACTCAATCCATGAGCGCTTAATCCTTAATACTTCTTTTATTTGATGCTTTGAATTAATTGATATGGTTAGACTTTTGTTCTTAAGTTCTTATTATTTTGATGTGATTTAATCTGAATTGGGTATGTTTATTAATCTCTGTGGTTAAGTTCATAGTTGGTAATTGGAATCATCGATTCTGGTTATTTTATTATGAACTCATGATTATGATATTTATTGATCAAGAGGTGCCCTAGGGATATAAAAGGATTAATCTATAGCTTTTATTAGGTTGAGTACCTGCCAATCAGATCTAATAATCGATGCAAATCATATGCCACAGAAAATGGGTATGATAGGATTTTTAAGCGTTATTGAAGTCTAGATGCCAGTAAAGCTATAGATGACAATAGGTTTGGTTATAATTAATTATGCGTGTGAGCACTAAAAGAACTTAATACTTTATTCTTTGATGATCCTACACTAACCGATGGGAGAAATCTAGAATAAAAGAGTTTTCTCTAACCAAAAAAGTTAACTTAACTAATAGCATGTTAGGGTAAAACCTAGACCAATATATTCAAGTAGAGTTATTGAATGAAGCTTGTTTGAAGTTTTACCTCTAGTAATAGAGTGGCATAATGTATCCCATTAAATTCATATTTTGTGTCTATGATCCATATCTCTTAATTAATTGATTTATCATTGGAAGGAAGTATGCTTTTAATTGATTGTTTTCTTAATTAGTTTTCTAGTTCTCATTACGTTTAGATAATTGTTCTTTAGTTTAGTTTATTAAATTGTTTTTCATTAGTTATTTCTAATCCCCTATTTCTTAAGTGTTTTGTTTTCAATATTCATTTCATCCTTGTCTGTGGGATTCGATCCCTACTTGCCCTAGCTATTTAGTTAGATTTCGTGGGGATTATTTTGTGAACTCGTTGACGACCGATCACAATTTTGGTGCCGTTGCCGGGGAAGGAAGGAAACAACGAAGAATTTGAAGACAAAGCCACGCCAACATCTAAGATTTTCTTAAACTGTTTCTAGACAATGGAGCGAACATCACTATGGTGTTCTTCTCGAATGGAGATCCTATCTTGCCAACAATTTCCTAATGAAGATTGGTATGAATATTGGGAACGGTACAACAAGCTATGTGAGAGCAACCCTGACCATGGTTTACCTGAATGGCAGTTAATTCAGAGTTTCTACGATGGGTTATTTCATTTAGATCGAGTCGAAATTGATGATGCGAGTGGAGCTTTTTTGGAACTCAAGAGTCCTGAAGATGCAAGAAGACTACTAAATGCCACGGTAGAATGTATCCTCCAGTATCTTCAAATTCATATTCTACTTTGCAAACAGTTACCAAATGAAGAAGTGCACCAATTTCGGAAGAGATTCCACTACGTGTATTGTTGGTTACTAGATCATGAGATCGAAGAGGATGAACTTCTTCATATATGCCATTCTTGTATGCAACCAAGTGAATGGGAACAATGGTAGATTCTACCAAAGGAACCTCCCAAGATCAAGCCAGAAGAAAAGGAAGCACCAAAAGAAGACATTGAAATGGATATTCCTCCAATTTCTCCACCAAAGGTTGCCAAGCATGAGGAAGATCTACTAAATGATGAGCACTTTCGACATCCTAAAGAGTTAAAGGATCTTGTTGATGACCAATTTTTGGAGCCTGCAGATCCGAATTTAATGGGGGTCAATAAATTTCTTAAACACAGAAGCTGATGCGCCAAGGGCTTATCATGGCTTAGAAGAACACATTGGAGCCAATGAAGATCATGGGGATGTCATCGATGCTAGCTTGGAGGAGCATGGAGTTGGAGGTGCGAGTGACCGGCCATGCGACTTGGAGAAGACTGGCCAACACCGGCCACGCGACTCGGAGATGCCCGGCCACCACCGGCCACGCGACATGGACATGTCCGGCCACAACCGGCCATCACTTAGCGCACCAACCGGCCACAACCGGACATCGATAGGGCCATCTGGACAAGACCGACCTCTTGATCCTTTAGCTATTCCGCAAGGTCCAATGACTAGGGCTCGGGCTAAAAGGTTCAAGGAAGCTTTATTGGGCTTTGTAAGATCTCATCTTGGAGGTTTAGAGTCCATTGAAGAACATTTGGAAGGCATTGAAGTCGACATCACCAAGAATATTCCCATCGATTCCAAGGTGTTTACCTTATTTGAAATCGATGAGCATTAGACTTTGGCATTGTGTAATTCGGCCTCATGGGCTTTTATTCTATCTTAGATTAGTTATTTATTTAGTGTAGAAGACATTGGGTTGGGCCTTGTTTGACTAACTCCAATCCTTGCTTAATTAAAGTTATGTATTTACTTTTCCTAGTAGGACAAGGAATAGGCTATTTCCTTGTTCCTTCCTTTATGTTTCCTTTTAGTTTTAGGAGAAGGGTTATGCGTCCCCTACTAGTATATAAAGGGACCATCCCCCTCTTGTAAACATAAGCTAAGTTAATCAATAAAGTTGAGAGGTTTATACCCACATCGATTTCTTTGGCTTCATTGTTCTAGTTTGAGCAAACTTAGGGTTCTTCATCTTGTAGAGTCCTAGCAAGCAATTAGGTTGAGATAACTTAGTTGTTTGTGAATCTTGTGATCTTGAGAATTCAAATGCAGGTCTAATTGAGTGCTTAAGGCCGACGAAAGAGGAGGGATAGCTTTGTGAAGATCATCGACATACAAGTCTAGGAGTTGAAGAAGTTCAAGTCGACTTGGGTGGATATTCAAAGGTTGGATTTGAATCTAATACAACTAGATTCGTATCAATTGGTAATCAGAGCATAGGTTGTCATCTTCAATCGGTAAATCTATCCTTCTATACATCAATCATCACGTTTTCATCCATCACAACACACCCAAACACTCATCGCACCACCTTCTTGAAAAATTCAAAAATTCAGAAACTTCAAAAATTCATCTTGCATCGTTTTACTTTGAAATTTCAGATTTGAGTCTCTCATAACTAGTAGCTATATGGAAAAATATAAAATAAAATAAAATAAAAAAAATTTTCGACCAGAAACTTGTGACTTTTGTTCTGGATTCGTTTGAGCTCGGAAAGCTGTGAAATTTGAGCTTTAGACTTATTTTGGTGTGATCTTTCTGGGAAAATATTGAAAAAAATCCAAAAAAATCTGTGCTGTTATCGATATTTTTCAGGAACTAGGGTTCTTAGTTTGGGAAATTTGGGGATTAGGGTTTTCTTGTGCAATTGATCTATTTAGTTGCAACTAATCCTAATTGATTGTGTAATTGAGATCCTTGGATTGCTTTTGCTGTTAATTGTGATTTGATTTGAAGAATTTCAGGTTACAAACCCTATTGGAGACAAGTGGTACAAAATTGGAATTAAGTGGTACTAGGGTTTTCTAATCGATTGATATTGTGATTGTGCTTGAATTGAGTTTTTGTGCAGCAACTTTGGAGAAGAATTTCGACATAAGGAGCCTGCATTAAGTGGTTTGGTTTGGTTTAAGATCACTTTTCTTTTGATTCACAAATAACTTTGCTACTAATTGCTTGTTCCTTAAGTAGGTCACTAGAAGAAAGGAGTGCTCTAGGAGTTGCTCTTATTAGGCCTATTGAAGCTAGTAAAAGGCAAATCTTGTGAGAACATTAAGAGAGTAGTGGACCGCCAATCCATAGGACTTGAGTACAAACACGAGAGCACAAGTCAAAGGTATAAGCACACACACACTTGTGAGGAATTTTACTTCTAATTTTTTGTTCTTTTTGTAGGTACTATGGAAAGAGAACAAGAGCAACCAAACGTGGTTGCTATGTTGCAAACTCTAATGCAACGTTTTGACAATATGAATACTAGGTTCGATACTTTGACCAATGAAGTCCAACAAGTAAGAGATGGTCAAATTCAACAAGCTCAACCTCCTCAAAGAGCTAATGTCGCACGCAGCAATGAAGAGGATCACCCTCCACCACCAAGGCAAATTGCTAGAATCGATCCCATGGAGAGACTAAGGCAACAAGAACTAGGAGGGCAAGCTCACAATGAAAATATGCGGCCTAGAAGAGGAATTGAAAGGGAGGAGCCTAAGGACAACATCAAATACAAAATCCCTAAATTCAATGGGAGAGGGTCTCCAGCCGATTACTTGGAGTGGGAGTCGAAATTGGATATGTATTTTGACTACTATCCACATGCCGAGCCAAAGAAGGTACAAATTGCTACTCTTGAATTCACGGAGAATGCTTTAAATTGGTGGAATCAATTGGTGCAAACAAGAAGAAGAAACTTGGAAGGGCCGATCAACACTTGGTTGGGTCTAAAAAGTTATATGAGGAAGAGGTTTGTTCCAAGCTTTTACACTAATGGTCTTTACCAAGAGTTGCAATCTTTGAGGCAAGGAACTAGGAGTGTTGATGAATACTACTCCGAGATGATGTTGTTGATGTCAAGGGCCGAGATCGATGAAGCTCCACAAGCTACAATAGCTAGATTCTTGGCGGGATTGAATAGAGAAATTCATGATATTGTGGAGATGCAACAACACTATGAGGTCGAGGAGTTGCTTCAACATGCTTTGAAGGCCGAAAGCCAAGTAAAAAGGAATAAGAAGAGCTTTACATCATCATCATCAAGCTCATGGTAAACTCCAATCAAGAAGGATGACAAGTCATCAAAGGAAAAGGAGTTAGCGCAAAAAGGTACTACCCCTAAAACCGATTCTAAATCTTCATCAAGTTCATCTTCAAAGAATCATGTCAAGTGTTTCAAGTGTCAAGGTTTTGGACACTATGCTAAAGATTGTGTGAACAAGAAAGTGTTGTTCGTGAATGACCAAGGAGAAATCGAAAGTGAAGATGAAGAGATTACTCTAGGATCTAGTGGTGATGGAGATGATGAAGGAGATGCGCATGAAGATAGTGATGATGGTGTCGGTTTTGCACTTAAAAGTTTGGTTGCTAGGAGAACTTTGAGCGCTTATGTGAAAAACGCTGTGAACAACCAAAGGGAGAACTTGTTTCATACTAGGATGTATGCGAATGGGAAGCCTAGTAGCGTGATTATCGATGGTGGGAGTTGTACAAACATAGCTAGTATTTATTTGGTGAAGGAGATGCAATTACCCACTACACAACACCCTAAACCTTATAGCTTGGGTTGGATCAACGATAAGGAGGAAATTAGGGTTAACAAACAAGTTTTAGTTTCTCTTTGTTTGGGCAGGTACAAAGGAGATATATTGTGCGATATCTTACCCATGCAAGCATGCCATGTACTTCTTGGGCGACCATAGCAATACGACAACAAAGTTCAACATGATGGTGAGACGAACCAATATACTCTCATGTGTGGTAAGAAGCCCTTTACTTTTATTCCATTATCACCTCAAGAAGCTTTAAAAGATCAATTAAAATTGAAAGAGGAATTTACTATGATGGAATCCGATTATAGGGCTAAAGAAAAGAATAGACATGCTAAGTTAGATGTAAATTGCGATTTAGTTGAAAAGCATGCTAGTTCTAAGAAAGTTGTTAAGGAGTGTATGTTAGCAACTAAGAGTGAGATTAAAGAGGCTTTGAATGATAATTCTGTTTTGATCTTGCTTTTGCTTAAATATACACTTGTGAGCACTAACCACTTGGAAAGCGAGCTTCCAAGCAAAATTGTTTCTCTTTTGAGTGATTATGTAGATGTGTTTCCTGAGGAGATTCCTAGTGGTTTACCACCAATTAGGGGGATTGAACATCAAATCGACTTCATCCCTGGAGCGCAAATTCCAAATAAGCCAGCTTATAGGACAAATCCTGAAGAAACAAAGGAATTGGAGAAGCAAGTTGGAGAGCTACTTCAAAAAGGGTTTGTGCGTGAGAGCCTTTCTCCATGTGCCGTTCCTGTGTTGCTTGTTCCTAAGAAAGATGGGACTTGGAGAATGTGTGTTGATTGTAGGGCAATAAACAACATCACGGTAAAGTATCGTCACCCTATTCCTAGATTAGATGATATGCTTGATGAATTGCATGGTGCTTGCTTATTTTCTAAAATTGATCTTAAGAGTGGTTATCATCAAATTCGCATGAAAGAGGGTGATGAATGGAAAACTGCCTTTAAAACTAAATTAGGATTGTATGAATGGTTAGTTATGCCTTTTGGATTGACTAATGCACCTAGTACATTCATGCGATTAATGAATCATGTTTTAAGAGTCTTTTATTGGCAAGTTTGTGGTTGTTTATTTTGATGATATTCTTGTGTATAGCCGAAACCTAGATGAGCATGTTAGGCATCTAAGATGTGTGTTAGATGTACTTAGGGTTGAGAAATTGTATGCTAACCTTAAGAAGTGCACCTTTTGCACAAACAAGCTTGTTTTTCTTGGTTTTGTGGTTTCATCGCAAGGTATAGAGGTTGATGAAGAAAAGATCAAGGCAATCAAAGAATGGCCAACACCCACCAACGTTGGACAAGTGAGATCTTTTCATGGACTAGCCGGATTCTATAGGAGGTTTGTTAAGGACTTTAGCACCTTAGCCGCCCCTATTACAAGTGTTATGAAGAAGAATGCACCATTCAAGTGGGGAGATGAACAACAAGAAGCATTTGAGACGTTGAAGGATAAACTAACTAATGCTCCTTTGCTTGTTTTACCTAACTTTAACAATACTTTTGAGATTGAATGTGATGCATCAGGGGTTGGAATTGGAGCTGTTTTAATGCAAGGTGGGAAGCCCGTCGCATACTTTAGTGAGAAATTGAATGGGGCTGCATTGAACTATCCAACCTATGACAAAGAGTTGTATGCTCTTGTGAGGGCGTTGCAAACGTGGCAACACTACCTTTGGCCTAAGGAATTCGTGATTCATACGGATCATGAGAGCTTAAAGTATTTAAGAGGCCAACAAAAGCTAAACAAGAGGCATGCTAAGTGG
>AWWV01009389.1:0-77942 GCA_001974805.1 Corchorus capsularis | reverse complement strand
AATGGAGAAATTAAAGGGACATCAAGTTCCTTCAGCTCAGCTACATAAACGATGATTTTGATTTTTCTCCAACTTCAATTTGAGACAATTTCACCATCATACCTTGAATTTTTACCAATGTGACTCTTATGCAGAATATGTGTTAGCTTAACTCATTAGACCACAAATTATTGATTATTAATTTGGCATGATGGGAGGAGTAAAGAGTAAATAAGGTATTGAATATGAAACTCATAAATGATTTCAGCACTTAAATGCAAAGTGGTATTGAAGAAAACCTTGCTATTAAGAAATGAATCAGATGATAGCTGGAAACCTACGCTAAGAAGATTTCTTGCCTTGCCTTACTGATTGCCATTTCATTGGATTCATTCTTCTCTTTCAATGCCAAAAATTCATGCTAATATGAAGCATATTATACAGAAGTGGTAAAACAAAAGCTAAGCTAGGAAGAAATCAAGAGAAAAATAGAATGGATATGGATGGTCATCACCTATGTTCTGGCATGGAAGAATTTTTCAGCAGCAGACGACGAAATCGCCTTGACAAACAGTACATTAAAATCAGTGGAAAGTTTGTGATTGAACATAGTCCTGGGTTATCAGGTCCTGGAAAATCAGCTTCTGTTCAAATTTATAGCTCAACAGAACTCGACCCAAGTAAGTTTGATAAGTTGAATCGAAGAATTCCCATTTCTTCCTGTTTGATAAGTTCAATATGTGAATGTGTTTTTATTTACTTTATAGTACAAGAATCAAATTTTAAACTACTTTAGTTTTTCCTTCCTATGCATATTCCACCATATCGACTAGCTTCACTTTTATTGCATTGAAATTGAAATAGATACCAGCAAAGGGAAGCTTAGCCAAAAAGCATGCCTTACAAGGGGAAAGGGCAGTAAAAAAGATGGCACAGAAGTCACAACTTACAAGATAAAGCTATATGTAGAGCCTGAATTTGGAAATCCAGGAGCTTTTGTTATTGAAAACAATCACAACCATAGATTCTTCCTTCAATCTGCAACTCTGGAAACTCCAGACAAACTGGCCATCCACTTTGACTGCCGATCTTGGGTTTATCCAATCAAAAAGACTAAAACCAGCCGGGTTTTCTTCTCCAACACAGTAAGCCGGATATGAATTTGCTCTGATTCTTGTAAACTTTCTTATGCATGTTAAACTTAAAATAACAATTCCATTTTGTGATTACAGTGTTATCTTCCAAGTCAAACCCCACCTGCTCTAGTAGAATTGAGAAAGGAAGAACTTCAAAGCTTGAGAGGGGATGGAACTGGGGAAAGGCAGGAATGGGATCGGATTTATGATTATCAAGTCTATGATGATCTTGGTAATCCTGATAAAGGCCCAGATTATGTTAGACCTGTCTTGGGTGGTTCTGTTTCGCATCCATATCCTCGCAGGGGAAGAACAGGCCATCCTGCTACCAAAACTGGTATCCGATTTTCACACAATGCTTATATATCTAAGTTTCTTCAGCATTAATTCTTCTTGTTTTCAATGTTTGGTTTTTGAATCAATGAACAGGATCAATTAACTTAAACACTTACGTTCCCCCGGATGAAAGATTCAGCCCCAAGAAACTATCCGAGTTCATCGCGAATGTAATCCAAGCCACTGCTCATTTCCTCCTATACGAGGCAAAGTCCTTGTCTCGTGATTCCAGTAGCTTTGAGTCATTTGATGAGATTCGCGACCTGTATTCTGAGAACAGAAGCCAAGTAAAGAAGGGGCAGGTGAGAGAGAAAATGAAGAAATTACTACCAAATGAGTTACTCAAACAAGTCAGTCATGCAAGCATAGAAGACCACATAAAATTCCCACTGCCTCATGTTATAAGAGGTGATCCTTCCTTCTTACACCAAAATCTGCCATTTCTATTCATAGATACTCTTTTAATGCTTTCTATTCTTCAGAGAATGAATGGGCATGGAAAGAAGATGAAGAGTTCGGGCACCAAATGCTAGCAGGGACAAATCCATTGCGAATTCGAGGCTTGAAGGTCACCTCACCTCCTCACTGGCTCCGGTTCATATCTAAGCTATGTAACTTATTTTATCATCGAACTCTCTGTAAAACTAATTCTCAATGTTATTTTATCAGATATTCCCACCTAGAGGAAGTTATATAAAGAAATCAGATATTGCGCACAACCTTGATGGGCTGAGTTTTGAACAGGTAATACTATATTAAACATCCCCTCAAATTACATTGGAATTACTAAAAGAACTGACTTTCATCATATGCATTACAGGCAATGGGCCAGTGGAGGATTTTCATCCTCGGCCACCATGACTATCTCTTACCATTTTTAACAGAAATGAACTCAGAGGGTGTCTGCCCTTGTGCATCCCGAACATTACTTTTTTTAAGAAACGATGCCACCTTAAAGCCATTAGCAATAGAACTTACCTATCCAGTTTCCTCAGACGACAACGAGTTGAGAAGTAGGGTGCTCCTTCCAGCAAAAGAAGGCACCGATCGAGCACTTTGGCAGTTGGCAAAGGCTCATGTTGCTGCTAATGACTCGGCGTACCATCAACTAGTTAGCCACTGGTATGAATATGATGAGCAATATATGTTTTCAAAGTTAATCTGTCTGTAATCAATAATAGTTAAGGATTGATACAGAATAACATACCTTTTTCAGGTTGCATACTCATGCAGTTGTGGAACCTTTCATCATTGCCACCAGGAGGCAGCTGAGTGTGATGCATCCGGTTCACCGTCTGTTGGATCCTCATTTCAAAGACACCATGCACATAAATGCACTGGCTCGGAGTATTCTCATAAACGCCGGAGGGATTTTTGAGAAGACACTCTTTACAGGCAAATTTTCAATGGAATTGTCTTCTGAGCTTTACAAAGAGTGGAGATTCGATGAACAAGCTCTCCCCTCCGATCTTGTTAAAAGGTCATCTTCCTAAACAATCTACTAAAAGTTCATTTCTATACCCTTCATTTTACTTATCAATAAAACAAAATAAATAACAGGATACTTGATTAAACATGGATATCAAAAGTACAGTGTTATGAAACCTTCAATCAACACCTAAGTGGCCAGACATTGATAGAACTATGGCAAGTAAACGTATAATTCTTATGTTATACCTTATGATATCATTTTCTCAGGCGCATGGCTCTCGAAGACCCAGAAAGCCGCGCCGGGGCAGAAATCCTCTTCATAGATTATCCTTATGGTTTAGACGCTCTTGATGTCTGGAAAGCCATTAAAACATGGGTGGAAGATTTCTGCGACTTCTTCTACAAAGATGATGATTCTGTCAAATCTGACACAGAAATCCAAGCATGGTGGTCAGAAATTCGAAATGTTGGTCACGGAGATAAGCGTAATGAGACATGGTGGTGCCAAATGAGTACCAAGATGGATCTTACAGAGACTTTAACAACCCTCATATGGATTGCATCAGCCCTTCATGCAGCAGTGAATTTCGGACAGTATGCATATGCAGGTTTCCCTCCAAACCGTCCCACTCAGTGTCGAAAGTTCGTTCCAGAAGAAGGGACAATGGAGTTTGCAGAATTCTTAAAAGATCCGGACAAGTATTTTCTCAACATGTTGCCAGAAAGATTTCAGGCAACCCTTGGTATAGCATTAGCAGAGGTCCTTTCACGACACACTTGTGATGAAGTTTACTTGGGTCAGAGGCCAACATCCGAATGGATAGACAGTAATGAGATCAAGCAGAAATTTGAGAAGTTCAAAGCATCTCTTCAGGAGATAGAGAATAAAGTCTTAGAGAGAAACCGAGATTCAAAGTTAAAGAATAGGTGGGGGCTGATAAAGATGCCATACAAACTTCTCCACCCCGATGTAACTAAGGTCGGATACAGAGCAGGCATTACAGCGAAAGGGATACCAAACAGTGTATCCATATAAGTTACTACTTTTGGAGAAATCACATAACATACTTTTATATATTGTGCAACCACAGTTATGAGATGTGTAGATAAAAATGCAACTGTAAATAGATCTCTGAAAAATAAAATAAAACAACCCAAAGTCATACATCGCAGAAAATTCAAGGAAATATCATTCAAGATGTCCCTTCCAGGCAAAGAGATAAGAGGAAAAATGTTGGAGACTAATTTCCATTCATACCAGGAAAAAAAGATAGATAAGGTACAAATGTAACACCCACATCCCACCCCCACATTCCCTGGGAAAAGGACAGATATGCTAAATATTGCAGTTACCATCTGAATACAACTTTTTACTTGAAAGGTTTGATAGATTTCCCAATCTGACAAGAACCTTAATATTTGCTCAATAAGACCCTAGTCCATTGATTAATACTAACAGCATCGACCTTGAGCAGCAAATGGAGAACTATCAACAAGTGTGGGATTGCCCAATATCATATCAACAACCATTTCAGCAGTTCCTAAGGCCTGAAAATTGGACCAAAGTGATGAATAATTTTTCATAAACTGTGACACAAGATGCAGAAGGAGCAAAGATAAACAAAACCTTGTACAGAAAGATATAGCAATCAATAGACATCCTTTATTGAATTAGAGTGCAACAATATGAAATGACCAAGTAACTATTCCAAAATGGGAGATAAAATTTTTTTCATAATATAATATTCAAATAAATGTTACCATAGAAAGGCCCCCTCCTTCATGCCCAGTGGCAAGGAACACGTTTGACAAACTGGGCACATGGCCAATCACTGGTTTCCCATCAGGCACTGCAATGAGTAAAGATATCCACATTGTGTAGATCAAACTATTAGGCAAGTATAAATTTCTAACAGATTTATCCCAATGATCAAAATATTCCACAAGATGCAGTTATATGTGGACTTACTGTAAGGGCGTAGCCCTACTCTCACTTTTTTATTCTCGATAAAATCTTGGAGAGATAGGTTTTTTAATTTGGGAAAGAAGTATCTGGCCCGTTCCCATATACGAAGAATGATGGAGTCATCTACCTCAGTGCTAAACCCAGCAAACTCACGGCTGCTCCCTAAAGACAAATTAAACTTAAGATCATAAGCATTCTCACCAACAAATTCACATAATGCACTGAAAGATGTGCACAAAGAACAATTGCAATGCAATAAACAGATAAATTAAGACAATTAATGCATTTTATTTCATAGAAACAAAAGCTACCGGAAAATAATAACATAACAATAAATGTCAACTTAATCTATGAAATAACTATTGAACAGGACTTAAAAGTTGTAGAATCTAAAGACTTTGTTAAGAGAAGGGTAATTTGGAAGACTGACTTTCCTTCTAGTGTTAAAAAGGAGCTTGAATAATAAGAACATAAAGCAGACAATATATATATATATATTTTTTCACATGAAAATATTATTTTACCAATGTGCAAATGAAATGTAAAAGCTCAATGAGCATGGAAGCAATAAGTCTAAAATTTTACCTAGAACAAGATTATCCATCACATCCATTGTGGCTGTCATTGAAACAGACAGGGCTTGGCCCTGATCATCCTGCCCTGAAGTTAAAGTTGCGTTTTGATAATAATCAACATAACCAACCTCCATCAAACCATGATTCAGTTGAAGGGAATTAAAGTTCTCAAGCACTACAAGGTGACCCTGTCAAGGATACCATATGCAAGGAAGATATGTAAATAAAACCTCTATTAATATAAAATAAATAAGCATGGAAGACGCATCAATGTATTGAATCACAAAATTCATAAATATCAGTTATCCTACTACTTCTCATGAAATTTTCATGCCACCATATGTAAGGCACTCTTCAGTTGAATTCTGGTAGAATAGGCTTTCTATTGCATATTAGTGAGCTCCCTACTTGAGGAGAAAAAAATAGGATAGTATCTAATTATGGTAGCATCCTATGTTACAACAGTATACAACTGGCCCATGGCTTGACGCCTTTCTCTCCTAAGTTAGGTCCCTATGGTTTTCACCCCTTAGAAAAATTGGTTTACGAAATTAAAACCATGGCCTCAAGAAAGTGTATAATATATACAGGTCATTAGATAGCTCATATTAACATAATACATATATATTATTATAACATGGCAGCTGATAGATAATGGAAATATAAAACTTAAAATTATACAAAGCCATTTATATCTTCAGTTCTAACCTTGCGAGGCTTTACTAGGACGTCCAATTCAACATCTGTACCTCTGACCAGGTCATGCATTAGTGACCGACTCCAACTACCAGCTGCAACTACAATGGCCTTACCATACAAGGTATTACTGGAAGTCTGAACAGCTTCAACCTCTCCACTACTAGCAGATCTGAACTACAGGAGTTAGGAGAGTTACATTTAAACCTCAATAATGATACACAAATATGTTTTGTCCCTTGGTCTCATCATTAATTTGTGGCAGAAAATGATGACACACCTTACTAAACCTGTAACTGGTTCATGATAGAACTCTGCATATCTACCTTCTGGTGCAAAAGATCTGTTAACCTAAAGATCATTGGAGTCAATGTTAGTTATACAATAATCATAAAGCCAAATAGTACCATTAAATAACTGAAAGCAAGAAAAGAAGAAGAAAATAAAATAAAAACACCTTTTCGATATATGAAACAGTACGATGAGCATCCAATTGGCAATCATCAGGAAGAAAGGCAGCTGCACCATCACTCCCAACAAAAAGGTCAGGTTCTTTTGATAGCAATTCATTGCTGGACAAATACTCTGCTCTCAACCCAGCTTCAGACAACTGCCTCACTCTCTTTCTCAACATGACTGAATCCTCAGGGGTCCTACCAACTAACAAGCTTCCTACAAGCTTAAAACACCATATATTACCACGACTTCCAATAAAATAGGTTGTAGTAACTCAAAATTTCAATTTATCATCATTCAATCATTATAGCTTTGTAATTTAAACAGATTCTTATTAACAAACTGCCAAACATTACCTGTCTTTTTCCAACCCAATGCTTGAAGAGGATCCATGCCTTGCTCACTTATAGTTTCAGCCAGCATCTTCCACAGCTGGTGACTTCTTTTGGTAAGTTCCCATGTTTCACTTTCAGGATTTTTGTGTACCATCCATATATAGCCCTGTCCTACACCCAATCAGAGTTTAGCAAATACAAACTTAAAAAACAAGATTAATAGTTTCGAAACTGAGCTTTACCTGCACCAGTGGCGCCGGAGCATGGTACGGCCTTATCAATGACGGCAACGGATAGGTCCGACCCGATTAGAAACTGTCGGGCGATTGTCAACCCAATGATTCCCGCACCAACAATGACGACGTCGAAAGAATGGGAAGATGCCTTTACCGGTTCTGAACCCGCATAACGGGTGGGTTCGGGTCGGGTTGTTCTGGTTCCGCTGACCGAGAGTGAAAACTTCTTCATTGGGGTTTTGGACCGCAACAAGCTTGACTGGATTGAGATGGAACACAATCGATGATTTGGATGGAAAGAAGCAACGCCGTCTTTGATAAAGTGGTGGGAGCTTGGGGAGTTTACTGCCACTGCAGCCATGGTTCTCTTGCTGCTTCTGTTTATATTCTCTCTTCTCGTTTCTTTTCAACAATGGCGAATATTTTATGCGTCTGAGAATAAAATAATACTAGTAGCCAACTTGATAACTGATAACTTTTGACCGGAATTTGCAAAATGGGGGTTGATGACAGTATGAGATTTGGTGGTCTTTTTACCTTGGGTGCGGGTTTTGAACTGAACTCCATTTTTTTGTGAAAAAAAGAAGATTCTATTTGTTTAAACTTTAGATTTGGTTATGTGGCTTTTCCATGTCATTTGGCCAGTCTCACAAGTAATTAAAAAAAAGGTTAAATACCAAAAAAATCCATTATATTTTTCTTTTGGGACAAAATAATATGGACAAAATAATTTTTTATGTTTTTCTTTTTATAAAATAATGCCTTACAGTTCAAAAATGAACCTGGTTAGCAGTGGCGGATCCAGAAATATTTTTTTGGATGGGCACAATATTTCCCCTACATAATAATGTTGGAGTTGAAAAAATATTTACAGGACTATGATTTAAGGGCACAATATTAAATTAATCAATTAAGGGTGGGCACCATTTAAAATTGAACATAAAATGAAAGAATTTTAGAAATTAAGGGTGGGCATCCGCCCTTGTCGGTTAGTTCTTGTTAGACGGTCCATTAATCATGTAATGGCCGTTAGATTTGCTGATGTGGCTTTTCCACGTCAGCATGTTTGGCCACATGTCTGGTGGGTTCCAAAAAAATAATTAAAAAATAAAAAAACTTTAAATACCTAAAATAATCTCTTATGTTTTTCTTTTGGCACAAAATAATCTTTTTTTTCTTTTAGACAAATTAATCCCCTATGTTTCGAAAGTGAAAATCATTAGTAATTTTTGGACGGCAGTCAGTCACGTGACGTGACTAATGTATTAGACGGGTCTAAAAATAATTAAAAAAATCTAAAAATAATTACAAAATTTAATTTTTTCCTTTAATCCTCTAATTCATATTTCATTTCCTCGTTTCTTTTTTTCCCCCTTTGTTTTTCCGTCTTTCTTCTTTCATCTCAAAATAGCCAACCGCCGCTCATTCCACCGCCGTATCGGAGCTATGATCCATCGTCTCCGACAAAAATTGTAGATCGGATCTTCCTTTCCATCCGATTTCAAATTTGGCATTAGCCTTTCAAGACCGAGCTCCTAACCCCTAAAATCTGCTCTTAGCCGAACCAAACTCCACTCCTCCGATCTTCCTATTTAGGCCGCCAACCTTCATCGTTTCTAAGTATTTTCTTCCTTTCACTCTCCTCTTTTACAAATCCGAAACTAATTCCAAGCAAAACTCTTCCAAAGAGAGAGGGGGAGCTTTTATATTAACCTACTGACTTGACCTGATTGTCGAAGGTTCAACTTGCCTAAAAAGAAAATTTATTTCGTTTTCATATAATTTTCAGGCATGTGAGTCCAACATGCCACGTGGTCTGACAAGTTGACATGGAAAAGCTACGTCAGCAAATTTGATGACCGTTAGTCACGTGACGACAAGTGACTAATGGACTATCAAAAAAGGACTAACGGGATTCACTTTTGAAACTAAGTGTTTCTTTTTTTAATTATTTTTTTATGGGACCCACCTGATACGTGGCCAAACATGCTAACATAGAAAAGCCACATAACCAAATTTGATGGCCGTTAGTCACGTGACAGCACGTGACTAATGGACCGTCCAAAAAGGACTATTAGGTTCACTTTTGAAACGTAAGGGATTAATTTGTCACAAAAAAAAACATAAGGGATTATTTTATCTCAAAAAGAAAACATAAGCGATTTTTTTTTTGTATTTAGCCTTTTCTATTTTATTCCAAAAGTGGTTGGTTAGATTGGTTGGTACTTGAATTCGAGTGTCATGAGTGTTATGAATGGAAAAAATCAAAGTTTTACGTTGGGCCGATTTGGTTAATGGAGTTTAGCATATTGTACATTTGGGTTGAAGTTTTGACGTGGGTTAATTCAGTCGATACAGTTTAGCAAATTGTACATATGAGTTAGAGAGTTGATAAGTATCCCCTTAAATAATAGATTTGAATATTAAATATTTAACTCTGAAATGTTAAATAAATCCCTGAATTTTACGGTAAATCTCAAATCAGGATTCGAACTTTAGAAAAAGGTCAAATAAGGGCCCGACTTATCAAGTAGACTGAAATAAGTTCAGTCTGTTAGTGTGTGCAACATGCACCCTAAAAAGCGCGTGGATCAATAAAATGATGACATGTGTCATCTTTTTTGAAAAAACAAAACAAAATAAAAGGAAAAAAAATTAAAAATTAAAAACTAAAAAAATATAGAAAGACTTATCAGTTCTTGTCCAACTTAAGGGTGCCACCTCAATATTACATCCAACTTAAGGACGCGTGTGGACTAGTACCCTATTTTTTTTTTGTTGTACCCTATTGATTGACGGTTCGGATTCCACAACAAGATCCATTAAAGCAAAGTATGAGCGAAAATGAGACAAAGTATGAGTTGCATAATTTTATCGCAATATTTATAAGCGAAAATGAGACATTCTGAAAGAATTATTACAAATATCAGTATCGAGTATTACTTTCATTTATATAATAAATAAAGTTTAGTTTCTTTGCGAGGCCCCCAAAATTACAAAATTTTCTTTAAATACACTTAGATTATATATATATATATATATATATATATTTACATTGAAATTCTTGATATTATTCAAATTAGCCCCTCTAAAATGATTTTATTCAAATTGGCCCCTATTGTCCTTTATCAAGATCCACCAGTGATCATACGAGATGCAGAATGAAATTCTAGTAGCATAACTAAAGCAATTAGCCATTGGAAGATAAATAAAGCCATCACCCGGCCGTCGGCATGCATTAATAACAACAACAAAGTAGAAAAAGTGAGAACAACAACATAGAGGTGGGGCAAGTTAAAGTAGAAAAAGAAAAAGTGGAAACCTCATGGTGAAAGCAATGTATTAGATCCAAAACTCAAAGTTTAAGCTAGGCACCCAAAGAAAGCTCCGTAATTTCCCTTATGCACTATATATACACACATTACACTTGCACTATAAAAGCAACAAATATATTAGTATTTCATACTGCCCAAAAAACTTGTCTAAAATTATAGTAATAAAAATATGGAAGAAAGTGCAGGAGAGCCCCAAAATGACATTATAGAGGCAACTTTTAAGATCAATTATAGCCGTTGGCTGTCTCTTTGTGCTCCTGGACGATCGGTTGCTTTCCAGATTTACAGCAACGATAATGTAGATTCACGTAAGTTTGTACATATAGATTACTGATCTTTTATTTTTCTTTTCTTTAATTTGAATTGAAGTGGAATTTAACAGGCACTGAGAAAGGGATGGCGAGTGAGAAAGTATACTTGAAGCATGGGAAAGTGATGGACAGAGCAAAGCTGCCCTTGAAGATGAGGGGTCGAAAAATCAATATACCTTGGAAAATAATGGAATTTAAGTTGAAATTTGAAGTTGGGCGAGGATTCGGGATTCCAGGGGCTATTCTTGTGGAAAACAAAGACAAGCATGAATTCTTTCTTGAATCCGCCATTCTGCACTACATTAAGAAGCTGGATCGTGATCGTCACTTCTATTTCGACTGTAAATCCTGGGTGTACCCTCTCCACCAAACCGGAGTTAAACGGGTTTTTTTCTCAACAAACAAAGTCTGTAGTCTGTACTTTTATTAATTAAATCAAAATCATTTCTTCTTTTATACATATTGTACGAAAAATCTTACAATTTCACAGAATTAGCTAATAATAATATGGGTGCATGCATGTTTGGTGAGTACAGTTGTATCTTCCGAACGAAACGCCAGCCGGTTTAAAGCAATTGAGAAAGAAAGAACTTGAAAAACTGAGAGGGGAAAAATTGAAATCATCAGGTGACCAGAGGAAACCATGGGATCGAATTTATGAGTACGATTGTTACAATGATCTTGGAGATCCCGACAACGGCAGGGAGTATGCCAGGCCTGTTTTGGGAGGCCGACCACATCCCTATCCTCGCAGGTTGAAAACTGCCCGACCTCGTTGCCATGATGGTATGTAATGTATTCTATTGTTCTAACTATGATTCTTTTAGTTTCAAACTTTTTTTGAATTTTTCGTAGTTTATGTGGAGGATGATTATCTGATGCACCATTAGTGCATGTACACTTTAATTAGACTCCATCAACCGGTTAAGAAGTTGAAATATACTCCCTCTGTCCCCTTCTAGAAACTTTATTTGTCCCAAAATATAAGTCCCTTTTGAAAACTCAATGCAACTTTTACCTAAGTTATCTAAATTATCCTTATTAGTGGTAGTAGAAATTTAGTTGGAATTTAATTTATCTATTGACTATGAGTGAGTAAGTGGGATGAGAGAAATTTTGTGATACGGTTAAAATGGACTTATATTATAGGAAAGAGGGAGTACCACATTTTATTTATTTAATTTTATATTTAATATAAAAATCTACTATTTCCTAAATTACACACTCAACCCCTAAATCCGGCATGTCTAATTAATCTGCTAATTAAACTCAACTATTGTTTAAATTTCCTTAATTGGATCGATTTCATTGGGAATTATATTGTAATTTATGGTATACTGTAGACCCTGAATCCGAGAGTCGGCCAGTAGGAGGCTGCTTTGAAATATACGTTCCACCCGATGAGCGATTGAGCCACTGCAAACTGAAGGAGCTGGAAAATAACTTGGTCGACGCTCTTGTTCGATTTCTTACACCAAAGGTAGACTGCCACTCAAATTAAGAATATAAATATTACTGCCCTTGTTCCATTTTGTATATGGAATATCCACACTACAGTATATAATATTTTTTAGATGGTTTAAAATAATATCAAAGGAAAAGCATTTTTTCTTCCTAATTACCCTTCACATAAACCCGACTTTAAAAGTAAGGTCCAGCTAAGTAGTGTACCCATACATCAATTAGTCATGAAATCCAAGGGATTAGTCCCATTAATCTATACTAGTCTTCACTCCCACGTGTGTTGCACGTGACCCATTAATTATAAGTAGAACTGTCAAAACTTGACACGAATCCAGTAATCCGTCTAATCCGATCGAATCTGATTTGACCAGAAAAATAAGTGATAACTTGAATGACCCGAGAAAATTACCTAACTCATTTAACCTGGACCCAAGTGACGATAACCCGAAACCCACCCAACCCGCCCGATTGACATCTCTAACTTTATAAGTCAAAGGAAATAATTGTATGTTACTCTTCTTCTCATTTTTAAAAACTTTAAATTCTTATTATACCATCATGTTCCAAAAATAGAAATAGACCAATCACTATAATTAAATTTTAAATAAATTTGTAACTTAATTAGTTTTAAAAATATGAATAATTAATGATTAAACTACTTATTTTAACTTTTAAACTTGATAATAATACTTTCGTTAAATTATATTTAATTGAAAATTTTAAAATTAAAATGGTAAAAATAAAATAATTATAAAAATATTGAATTCAATTAAATAAAAATAGTGTTTTCAGTTGCAAAAGTTTATTTTAAAAAAAATTGTAAAAGTTTAAACAATGTCATTCAAGAAATGTATTTAAAAAAACTAATATATCAAGTTTTTTAATTAAAATAGTAAAATGGTAAAATATAATAGTTTTAAGGATATTAGATTTAATTATATAAAAATAGAGTTTTTAGTTGAGTAAAATAGTAAAATGGCAAAATATAATAGTTATAAGGATATTAGATTTAATTATATAAAAATAGAGTTTTTAGTTGAGTAAAATAGTAAAATGGTAAAATAAAATAGTTATAAAGATATTATATTTAATTAAATAAAAATAAAGTTTTTAGTTGAGTAAAACTATAAAAAGCTAAACAATTGCAATTTAGAAATATATTTGAAAAATAAGGGTACAATGGGCGATTTAAAAGTTTTACAGGTGAACGTACTTTTTAATATAGTAAAAAGTACATTCACCTGTAAAACTTTTGAATCGCCCATTATACCCTTATTTGTCAGATATATTTCAAAATTGCCATTCTACAATTAATAATATTATTTATTTATATAATCTTTTATTCAACACAAACTCTTGACCAATTTTAACCTCAACCAATCTCATCAACTTATTTCTTTATATTAATATTAATTTTAATAGATTAATTAATATATATTCTTATGTTTTAGCTAAGATTCGTATAAGCCATATTTTCTCAATTAAATTTAATTTATAAATACTATATATATATATATATTAAGTTAAAAAGACCATAGTGAAACCGATGAAGATTAGTATATTATATGTAGAAAGAAAACAGAGGCTAAATTCGTGGGTTGATTGCCGGTAATTTTAGCTTTTTCAATAATAAAAAGATGACGCAAGATAAGTATTATTAGTAAAACCCTACGTATATACAAATGGGCTGGTTGGGTTGGATTTGGGTTCGGTTATGTAGGTTAGGTCAGTTTTGAGTTAAGGAAATTTTGGGTTATACGGGTTTGGTTTATTTTAGATTTCATGTTGAGTTGGGTTCGAATCGCTCAAATGTCGGGTCATTTGGATTTAGGTCAATTCTAGAGTTCGGGTCTTTTTTCGGTTTCACGTCATATGATTCAGATACTTTTCGGGTTTGAGTCTCAGATTTTCAGGTTTGGGTCTTCTCGGATTTAGGTCATTTAAATATAATTAATCTAAATTCGAGTAATTTCGAACTAATCTCTTGGGTTGATGGGGTTCGGGTAATTTTGGGTCCGAATCGTTTCAGGTTCGGGTCATTGAGGATTCGGGTCCCGTCATTTCGGTTTCGGATTGTACGGATTTTTTGGTCAAATAGGGTTGGTTTCAAGCGGGTGGGTCGGATACCCGCACTCGGGTCAAATTTTACCATCTTTAACAATAAGCTTCTTTATGACAAAATTAGTACCATACTGAAGATTTTAATTTTCATTTAATTTAAATATATTGGATCACGTGCAACGCACGTCAAAGTGATAATTAGTATATTAAATAAGTGTAATGATTGCATTAAAAGTGAATATAGCATTCTAAATAATAATTGTTCATAGATAAGAGAATTTGTATGTCAAAACTACCCTTATACCCAAATAAGGGATGCAAAATCATTATGCTTATTTTTTTAAGTCAAGAAAAATTTTAATATATAGTTTATAATGTTTGCTAAAATCCTATGAGATAAGGTATCAAAATTTAAAATTACCCTTTAAAAAATTATAGCCTTTCTACTTGGGGCTAAACCTTATTAAAACTGTTTATACTTTTTTTTTCCTAAAATCTTAAGATAATGAGTCTCAAAATTTAAAATTTACCCTTGAAATCTGGGATAAAATTTTATTTAAGGTTAAACTTGATGAAAAGTTTTACTAGTTTTTAAATTTTATTAAATTATATAAGATATTTTATTATTTTCAAAAACTAAAACTTCTATAGAAGAAGAAATATAATTTTTTAGGGGTATTACAGTCATAAGCAAAAGTCAAAGATGCACCATCATTACACTTAGCACATCTCCCAAAACTTATTGCTTACTTGTGGTGCACCCGTTAGCTTTTGCCTAAAAGTAAATTTAAAGATAAACATTAAGTACAAATGTGTTTTTTTTTTCTCCAAAACACAAAGTAGACATTCAAATTGATCAATGAGAGAGTATCACATTTCTTGGTTCGCAGGTAGAAACTTCCACAAATCACCAAGATTTTAGCATCATTGGTTCAATTTTGAAACTCTTGAGGGGGAAGTCGTCACCATCACCATCAAAATCCCATGAAGATTCTCGGCCCGTAAAGGATATATTATTAGAACTTTTCTCTGACAAACCATTTGGGAAAGAAATGGAGGCGTCGGTAAAGGAGAAGCTGAAAAAGTTGGTACCCCATGACATTTATAACAAAGTTATTTCTTCTGCAACTAAAAAACACCTTGTTTACTCACAACTACCTTCAATTATAGAAGGTAACCATTTCATTTCAATTTATTATACTATCAGTTTCTACTATACTAATTAAATGTAATGTGTATTTGACCTTCACATTTTTCTATTTATATACGTGCAGCTGATTGTTTTCGTTCAGCGGAGAGCGACACATGGCTTACTGACGAAGAATTTGTACGCCAACTGCTAGCAGGAACTAATCCAGTTGCTATTCGATGCCTAAAGGTATCTCTTCCATCATATATTTCGTTAGTTTTAATAACCGAGAAGATTGATACATGAATGATCTTCCAATACCTTTTAATAGACCGTGGAAGAATTCCCATCTCAACTAAAGCAAAGAATCTTTTTGGACATGGACACAGATGATGAGGTACGCACCCATTATTACTAATATTTAGAAGAACTAGCTAGCCACCAATGAATTAAATCCCTATCTAGAAGCTGAACTTGGAACATCCGGTCGCGATTTAATCGGTTAAGTCTCTTCAATCATCGGGTCAATACGTGAAAGAAGATGTGATGGGAAAATAGATTCTATATGGAATAAATACAAAAAATTAGTATTGAAAGTAAAGATTATAGCACCTAAGCATTTGGCTTAATGGTATCGTGCATGTTTTCTAAGGGTTTTAAAATTCAAAATTATTACTTAAAAGACACATATGTATGTTAAACCCCCCCCCCCCCCCTTTTTTTTTGAAAGATAAGAGGATATTTTTATTTATAATAGGAAATGGAGAAAACCAGAAGTTACAACAGGAAACAGAACATCACAGAACCCAAAACGCAACTACAACACACCAACAACAGCTCTTAATCAAAGACAAAATATCATAGCCCCTATCAATACTCGATTTAGCAAGTCCATCCGCAATGTCATTAGCTTCCCTTAGGACATGTTTCACTTCCCATTTAGAGATAATCTTCTTGAAGCCTTCAATCTGAAATATGATTTGCCGAAACCTCCAACTGTACTAGGATCCTTCAGCCATTTAACCGCATTCTTCGAGTCACTCTTCACTACCGGTTCTTTATCTTTAGCCCATCTTGAAGCTGCAAAGATTAAGAAAGCCTCCTTAATAGCCAAGACTTCAGCCAAATTGGAATCTGCCTGACCAATTGGCTTGGAAAAAATCATCTTTATACTTCCACACTCATCCCTCAACACACCCCCAATTCCAGCTTCACCATGTATGTCAATCCTTAAACCACACATGTGTAGACGGCTAAACTCCACTACGTACTGTATAATTTTTCATATTTTATATATTTATTTATATTTACTATTCTTTTTATCCCCGTATAAAAATCAAACGAATGGTTTCGTATATCATATTTGAAAAAGTTTCCTTTTTTTTTCCTTTTTTACCTTTTTCTTATTTTATCATCTTGTTTTATGGCTTTCATTCTCTTTTTTACAAGAAATTATTAGATGGGATTGTCTCATCACATAAGCCATGAGACCAACCACTAAAATCGTGCCACAGAAAATCAACTTTTAAAATTTAGACATATTTTTAGCCAATTTCTAAAATAAATGATATGTAGAGAGCAGGTCCTCAAAATTAAGATATCATTGGGATATGTTTTAGAAAATCTCTTATTTGTCACAATATTTGTAGTTGGTCTCATGGTTGATGTGATTAGTAAGTCCCACTTAATAATTTCTCAATTTTTATCTATCTAAGATCATCATGTGATTGAAAACTTGCTTTTTATATAACTTTTTATTCAACCCAAATTTAGGAACTAATCATATATATATTGTTGGAAAATATTGTTAAAAGAGGAGAAAGAAGAAATGAAACGGCTTTGAGGCGTGACGGGAAGTCACTTTCTTAAAGGTTTTTATGCCCTTTAGGATACAATTAAGTCACAAACTCTCCAATCATAAGTAGCGAGAATGGTGAATTGTCTCTCTAATTGCTCTTCTATTATCTACCCTTTCAATAGCAATATAGAGATCCTTTATATAGTTGATGAACCCATGTATCTTCTCATAAATACAAATACATGTACATGTCTTTTGGATAAAGACAACATTAAATAGATACATGTCTTTGTCTTTTGGATAAAGACAACTTTAAATAGATACATATATTTTCACAAAACAACTCTTGATTCATGAATAATCACAATATTAACTGATTCATGAATAATCACATTATTCATTAATATCATTTCATCAACTAAATTATCATTGGTAAATATCATATTTACTTACCAACATTCTAAACTACCAACAATCCCCACTAGTTTGGAATGTTGGTGTTTATTCTTTAACCTTTTCACACAAATAAATATTATGAATACAAGAAGGTATCTCTCGATTTAAACCTTCAATTAGTGTATATACCCTAAAGTCTTAACGAAGATTGTCGGTGTCCGCAGATTAAACTGCAACTTCTAGTGTTAAAACCAAAGATATAACACACATAACATTCATTTATTCTTATGTTAGAGGCTTAAACGCTTTTAGCACTATTATGGCCATGTGCTTATCCATTTCATAAACATATACAAGACAAATCTCTCAAATTGTCTGGATGAAGCGGCACCACTTCAATGTTTATATAGGTGGAATTTCAGTGTGTCTCCATTGCTTGGACACTTAAATTTCAAATTCCATTAAGAGTTAAACTCATCCTCCACTAACGCAATAGACATCACTAGTATCTAACTCTTTGTATTGTGAAATGGGAAATACTAGTATTAAAACAGACACATGACAACAACTTGTTATTACCCATTAAACTTTGTAATTAGAGGTTACTAATTCAAAGTTGGGTTACCATTGTTGGTGTCTAATAATAAGAGAGACTTCAATCCCATTTCAGTTGTAGTACTACTAATAGTTAACTTCATTTCCCTTTACGACAATTGCCTCGACTTGAGATTTAATCTCTAAAGTATCATTTTCATTTCCAAACTTTATATTAATAATATGCTTTGGACATTTATAATCAAAGGAAAAGTTGGTAACGCGGTTGTGGCCACAACACTTTTATACTCATTTACTATCAACCAATCTATTTCCTTAACCATGTCCATCAAAACATATACTAATGGATAACTTATAGATATACTAAGTCAATAAGTCCTTTCAAATACTATTATATTAGGACTTTCCATTGACTTTTTAACAATGAATGATACTACACTTTTGTATAGTCTACTACGATTATACCAATATTACATAATAGTAATATATCTAATTTCTTTTTTTAAGAAATCAAATTACCCTTCACTATGTGAAGTCACACATCCAATTTCTTTGAAGGATGTATCTTTATTTTAATAATAAATATTTCTTCTATTTTGCTAGTTCCAGGTTTTCTTTTTCACAATTACCTCATATAACTTTCAAATAATTAATATCAGGTTTACTTGTAAATCTAAACAAATTGCATACAACAAAAGCTATATATTTATATGGTCGAACATATCATATAAGGCTACCAATGGCACTTGCATATTCAAGTTGTTCAACAATACATCCATTGTTTGCAATCAATTTGCAACTAACATAAGAAAATGTTACACATTCTTTAACATTAAGATGCTTAAACTTATTAAGCAATTTCTCAAAGACTTTGATTAAGCACAAAACCATCTTTATGTCTCTTTACTATTATACCAAGAATAATATCAACTTGATTTAAGTCTTTCATCTTAAAAACTGAAGTTTGATACTTCTTAAATACATAATACCAACCATATTGGTATTGAAAATTAACATATTATCAATATAGAAACATGTTATGACACCATAATCATTGGTGAAATTTGAGTAGATACACTTATATGCTCCATTGTGCTTAAAGTCATTTGACAAAATGGCAAAATCAAACTTTCATGCCATTACTTTGGAGCTTGTATCAATCCATTTAGAGACTTAATTAATATGCAAACTTTATGCTCATTGCCAGGAAGTATAAATTCCTCTAGTTGCTCCATATAAACTTATTTTCTTAAGTCTCCATTCAAAAATACAATTTTCACATCCATTTGATGTTCAAACCAAACTATAATGAAAGCTCAAGCCATATAATTAAGTACACGAATGGATGTACTTCTTGTAACACGAGCATAAGTATCAAAATAATATATGCCCTCCTTTTTAGGTAAAACCCCTTGTCTTGAAAGGTTGGTCAAAACCATTTGGATTTCGTTTCTTAAAACCCACTTACAATCAATTGGCTTGGAATCAGAAGGAGAGTCTACTAAGATCCAAGTATTGTTAAATGGAATCCATTTCATCATTAATTGCCTCTTTCCAAAGGCAAAATCTCATGAAGCCATAGCCTCACCAAAGAACTTTGGATCTTCTTTTTCTTCACTTAAAAGAACAAGAATTTATTAACAACATTGATTCTATCCCCTTCTACCAAGAAACAATTTCAGAAGGTAAATGTTTCTCCTTCCTTGTTCTTTGACTTTCTTGGTTCAAAACAACTTGATCACTAGAATCATTGTTTTCTATTTGATCACAAAGATCCTTTCTTTTCCAAGATCAGAAGTTTTCTCAACATCTCCAAATTCAGAATTGTGCAAATTATCAAGATGAAATTTATCTTCTAAGAATTCAGCATCAATTGTTCCACAAATGTGTTTGTATTCAAATCAAGAAATCTAAATAATTTAGAATGTTGTGCATAACCAAAAAAATTCTTTAAAACCTCTTGGTTCAAACTTTATCTTATGAGGATCAAATGTTTTTTATAATATGCAATACACCCCCACACTTTGAAAATAACCCAAATTCGGTTTTTCTTCCTTTCCATATCTCATATGATGATTTCAAGAGTCTCTTGGGGTAAACTCTATTATGTATGTGACATGAAATTAAGAGTGTTTCTCCCTAAAGATTTTATTGCAACCTTACATTTGTCAACATACTATTCTCTACATCAATCATGGTTCTATTTTTCCTCTCGACCAAACCATTCTGTTAAGGTTTATATGGGGTAGACCTTTGACAAATTTTTTTATTCTCCTCATAAAAATTAGAGAATGATTTAGGGAAGTATTCACCTCCTCTATCACTTCGAAGAATTTTAATCTTCTTTTCTTTTGATTTTCATCTTCATTTTGTATTCTTTAAACTTTTTTGAAAGTTTCAACTTTCGTTCTTTATAAATCATATACTTTATCTCTCCCATGAAACTTGCATAACAACTCATGGTAAGCTCATGATTGCCTTTATTAAATCTATTAGAATAGACAATTCTCATCACCACCTTATTCATGTTTCTAGGAATAATTATAAATTCCATTTATAATCATACAATGCTTTACTGCTTGTGCTCCAATATTCATGAATTGCATGAATCATTGATCAATTTTATTTTGACAAATTACTAAAAATCATATCACTTCCTTTAATTGAAGTAATTTCACAAGACATTTATTTCTCATGTAACACGAATGAATATATATCAAAATGAGAAATAAATAATACGTAATTTAGATAATAACATGCATGATTCAAGATTTCATACATCTCATCAATAAGCATGAATTATATATAATATAAATATATATGTACTTGCTTGATCAAACATGTCTTCAAATCTAATATTTCTTTATGCCTTAAAACAATTCTTGTATAAATTCCTTTGGTTTACCAATATATATAATTACAAGGCCGTAAAGAGATTCATAAAATTAGTAAAGCAAGTAATATATCTCCAAATTATCTAAATTCATGGTTGCTTAATCATTTAATGCTAATTTCCCATAAATCACAAAGTATAGAAAGCAACCAATAAATAAAATATGACGTAAGTACCTTGTGACAACTATTCATTTATTCAATTTGTCTCAAAGAATATGATTGAAAAATATTAATAGCCACTTTTGTCACAAGATATAAATACAATTTATCCTAATTAGCATCACTACAATTTCATGGCATCAGAAACTGAATCATGATAAATATCTCAAAGAAATATATATAGCATGAATATATGCATATCAAGTAATATCATGATTTCTTTAATCAGTCATGTGTGAACCAACTATATCATGACAAGTATCTTAATTATTTCAAATGGACTTGCATGACTATCACAAATTAAGAGAATAAATTTCAATTCTCAACACATATAAGCCGTAAAAAATTACTTACGACGTATGTAAGCCATAATTATATACTAATCATGGGCATACTTTCATTTGAGACCATAATAATATCAAATTCATATGACCTTAAAACAGTAGTCGAATAAACTAATTTCAAAATATGTCTCAAAGTAAAATTTATGGCTTTCATATACGTAACAATATTTGCGATAAAATGAGATCATAATTAGGCCAAGTTTAGCGCCTTACCTTATGTAATTACATGTACATACCCTTCTCTTCTACCGATCTATCTTTCAATATTTGCAAACAAAGTTGAGTCTCCATGTCTTTCATAGCCACACTTACAACTATTTGAGTAATTCAATCCTTCAATGGATTTTCAAGTGAGCTTAATAATTTGGAAACATCTAAATGGGTTTGCTTCCATAACCATGACTTCTTTGGAGTATCATACTTTCAAATTTATTTCTTCCACCTCCATAAAATTGAAACATAAAGTTTCGGATAAAACCCTTTAAATTATTGGAAAATATTGTTAAAAGAGGAGAAAGAAGAAATGAAACGGCTTTGAGGCGTGACGGGAAGTCACTTTCTTAAAGGGTTTTATGCCTTCTAGGATACAACTAAGCCACAAACTCTCCAATCATAAATAGTTAAAATGGTGAATTGTCTCTCTAATTGCTCTTCTATTATCTAACCTTTCAATAGCATAAAGAGATCCTTTATATAGTTGATGAACCTATGTATCTTCTCATAAATACAAATACATGTACATGTCTTTTGGATAAAGACAACATTAAATAGATACATGTCTTTGTCATTTGGATAAAGACAACTTTAAATAGATACATATATTTTCACAAGACAACTCTTGATTCATGAATAATCACATTATTCATTAATGTCTTTTCATCAACTAAATTATCATTGGTAAATATCATATTTACTTACCAACATTCTAAACTACCAACATATATATATATATATATATATATATAATATGTAAGAGAATGCTATGGACACATGAGAGAGAATGCTTATGTGGATAGGCTATTCACATGACATGTAGGATTTTTCCTTGATTTTAGGTACTTACAAATACCAAGTAATTTTATTCAAACAATTATTCAAATTTAGATATTAAAATCCATTTATAAAATTTGAATTCAATATATAAATTTTAATTTTAACTAGAATGAGAATTCAAAAAGATATTGAATTTGAAATTTGTTCTTTTTATCTCGGAAAAAATAGTTATTTCTAAAAAAATATAATAAACTCATATTAATTTATAATAAAATGGATGCTAACAAATAACAAAAATTATCCATTTATTTAGAAAAATCTAAACTGTATCTAAGAAAAAGAAATACTACAATCTGCTCAAAATCTGTTTAAAACCAAGTTTTTTTTGTTAAAATCATATAAATCAACGTAATGTGTGTGTGTGTGTAAGATGCCTTTTTATCTAGATCTTGAGGAGGATGGGTTATAATTATATATATATGATTATGTGAAAATATTACTTTCAATTTTCATTGTATAACCTATAATATTCTTATAATCTTATGCCTAAAATCTTATGAGGGAAAATATATTTTAAATTATGCTAAGAGTTTTTTTTTTTCGTTTTAATATGAAATATTTGAATATATTGATATTTATGTATTTTTAACATGCTATTTTTTATTGATATGTGTATGTTCACATGCTAATTTTTTATTATATGTGAATATTTACTTGTTTACTTGTGACATATTGACATAGGATGTACAGCTCCCCCCGGGGATTGACATGTACATAAAATTTGTAAGTTGAATCTCCTTACTCTTTATTCAATGATAATTAGTTAATTATGAGTAATTTACATAATGCTATAAAAATATATAAAAAAATATGATTCGATCCCTAACAATCTCAAATATAAAAAAATAATGATCACATTGAAAATATAGAATTTTCCATTAATAAATATGGAATAAATAAAGGCTAAATGACCTTTTTCTATGGTTTGGACATTTTTGCCTCGTGAACTTTTATTTTGATGCTCTGTTGCCCTTCCGTCAACGAAGTGACTAATGTTATTGATGTGGACATGTCACCTTAGCACCGAGTGATACTTTACTGCCCATGTGTGATAGAATAGGGAGCAAAATGACAAAATTTTAAAAGTTTAAAGGGCAAAATGGCAAAATTTTGAGCATTCACTTGTCAGTTGTCACTCTATCACAAGTGGCATATCCACATATTAATTATTCTACGTCAACAACATTAGTTAACACCATTAGTTATTCCGTTGACCGAAGAGGCAACAGAGCCTAAAAAAATGTTCGAAATAATATTTTAATGGGCAAAACGTCCAAATCCCTATGCTTGGGGAGGGGGGGATGTAATTTAGCTATAAATAAAGTATGTGTGTGTGTTTATATTATATAGAGTAACTATTTGATACACCGGCAGTTTAAATTTTGGACTCCACAAGCAGGTTGTGAAGTTGATACATGTCCATTTTTTGAATTAATTAAATTTTAAATATTTCAATCTAGTTCCTAGTGACACATCTCACCTTTCAAGACCCACATGTGCAATCTGTTAAACTCCATTTGAAGATGTATTAAATAATTTTCCATATATATATCATATATCATATGCTCCATAGTAAAAACTACTCAAAATTAACTTTGATAAGCTATATCTGAACAATATTATATATAATATATAATTTTGTCTCCACCACTTATATGCAGCTTTTGGAAAGGCAGAACTTAGTCATGTTGGATCATAGTGATTTCCTGCCTTTTCTAAGTATGGTAAACGGGAAGGGTGTTTGTGCTTATGCAACTCGAACACTGCTATCGGCTGATTCGCAACAAGTGGATGTGGTAGGAATACAAGTTAACTTGCCAGATCACTCAAAAGCTGAAAGGACCATTCTACCAACAGATGGCAACATTCAATGGGGGCTTGCTAAAGCCCATGTTGCAGCCAATGATTCGGCTCATCACCAATTAGTTAGCCATTGGTGAGATCAGAATTTCCTTTTCTAACTTTCTCTCCCATGATTTATTCCAAGTTTTTTACTAAATATATCTATATATATCTATATAATATATAAATATATAGTATAAAAATATAAATGCTTCTATATTAATTAGTATATATAGGGATCGGCTCCCCTCCATTACATGCTTCCTCCGGTGATTTCCAATACTATAGTTTTAGATTCTTGACAAGTGCCCATTTCATTTTTAGCTATAAATATTGGAGATAATTGGAGGGAGCATGTAACATTTTCTCAATTGGATTTACATTTTTCTCCCTTAATTTGTGCCATCAAGGTTGCACACACATGCAGTAGTTGAGCCATTCATCATTGCAACAAGAAGACAATTGAGCATGATGCATCCGATTCACAAGCTTTTGGACCCCCATTTTAAAGACACTTTGCATATAAATGCATTGGCTCGTCGCTTCTTCCTCAACGCAGGAGGGATTCTAGAGACTATGCTTTTTACCGGTCAAACATCCATGTTGTTTTCTTCTGAGTCATATAAGAAGTGGAGATTTGATCAACAAGCCCTTCCTAGTGATCTTATCGTCAGGTAAATACTCATGAATCAAATTACCTTTCATAATCTTCAAATCACTTATTGAGAAATTTAGTTAGTGTCTCCTTTTTCTTCTCCTTCTCTTTTGGCGAAGTAAATATATCTTCTACTTCGACTTGATAGTCTAAAAAAGAAAGATTAGAATGGTTAAAGTGTGTAATTTCCTACCATGCATATGTGATCTTTGCTAGTTATATATGTACATATAGTTACACGATTTATGCACTAACTACTCCATCTATATATCTATTTCAAAATAAGTGTCCATTGTGATTTTTTTTTCTTATTTCATAATAAGTGTCTCATTTAGAAAATCAACACACTTTTTAATTTCTTTTTTCTATGTATACCCCTAATTATTATATATTTTCAATATCAAAGCATGTGAAAGGAACTCCCCAAAGCATGTTAATGGGGGTTTATGTTATTTTAAGTATTTTATTTTACTAAATGTAAGACAATACATGATTTTGAAATAGAGGGAGTATAGGACGACAATTAGTATATTTATAATCTAGCGTTGAAACTTGCTATTAGTATTTCAACCAGTCATTAATACATTGAACTTGGGTCATAAAAATTATATATTGACAACATATTTGTTAAAGTGACTTGAATTATTAATGATGCGGTCCGAAATAAATCTTCTGTATTTTTTTTTTTTTGCTCTTTAATTTTTCATAAACGCACAACAACATTAATCATTCGTTTTTAACCTCTTGCATATGCATAAGACTAACAAAGCCTATTCTCATTCCATTACTATTTCTAATTTCATCATGTTCAACAAATTCTCAGAGGTATGATGAAAGAAATTCCGGACAAAGTATTTCATATGAAACGAAAGAACTTAACAATGAGATGGTGGGAAATGATGAGAAAACAAATGCAAAAGAATATGGAGAAAGGAGTCAGTACTATAGAAGAAGAAGAAGATGATGATGATAGTGATATTGATATTGATAGTGATTATGATAATGACAATGACAATGACAACAATGATACTGAAAAGGATCAAGAAATGATAGCAATTTATGAGATTGAAAAGTACTTAGCAGTCAAACGGTGGAAAAGGAAGATGCAACAAATTCTTAAAGGTGTTCTGGAAGGAGTCCAGAAAGAAGGAGATGATCGCAATGATGATGATGATGATGATAATGGTGGCAGTGGTGGTGTTGATGATAAAATTCTGATAGCATTATATGAGATTGAGAAGTACTTGGCCATGCAAGGGAAGTTCGTTTTAAAAAATTATCCCTACGCTAGGGATGGAATGGAGATATGGAAAGCCATTGAGACATGGGTGAGTGCATATTGCAATATTTTCTACAAAAACAATGAATCTGTGGAGAATGATGCGGAAATCCAAGCTTGGTGGTCTGAAATCAGAGAAGAGGGCCATGGTGATCAGAAAGAAGGCTGGTATCCACTTTCAAATCTCGGTAACCTAACAATGGCTTTAACAACTCTCATATGGATTACTTCAGGTTTACATGCTGCACTTAACTTTGGACAATATGCATATGTTGGTTGGCCTCCAAATCGACCCATGCTATTGAGGAAGCCTATTCCAAATCATAAACAACAACGAGAAGAAGATAACCAATCTCCAAATCAACAAGAAAGAGATGATGCTTCTACTTGGTTGAAACCCCAAGTTTTACCTGAAAAGTTTGATATGGCATTTGTTATAGCAGTGATGGATGTTCTCTCACGCCACACTTCGGATGAGCTATACTTGGGTCAGAGGCCACCCTCGAATGAATGGAAAGAATATGATCAGGTTAACAAAAAGTTTGAAGAGTTCAAGAAAGAACTTGTGGAAATAGAGAAAAACATAAAGGAGAGAAATAAAAGTTATGAACTAATGAACATGAGGTTGGGAACTGCCAAGATTCCTTACAAGATTCTATATCCTGATACATCCAAAGCCAACAGTTATCCCAACGTAAAGGGCGGGCTCTCGAGGGAGGATATTACAGGGAGGGGAATCCCCAATAGCATTTCAATATAGCAATGTACTCCTATAAAATTTGACTTTCTTTCTACCTAGATATAGTTATTTTTGCTGATTTGGATAAAAGAAATTACACTATTCAAGTCAAAGTGTCAACACTATCATTTTTTGTTATCGTTTTATGGGTAATGTTGTTTCTTGATTGCTTTATGTTTATGTAGTGATTCTTAATCACTTGTCTAGTTATTAATAAAATTTACCTTTAAAAAGTAAAGTGTCAATAGTATCCAGTTTGGTACCATATATCTTTTATAAATTTAAATTTTTGGACTAGATATTTATAAATTTAGTTTATTCCAACCTTTTACACAACCTTGTGGGAATTTTTAAGGTTTAAAAAAAAAAAAAAACCCCGCCACACTTCATTGCGGCACCAAATATTTTAGACCATATTTAAAGAGTATTAATGAGTGAAAAAAATATTAAAAAGATAAAAGAAAATAAATTTGAAGGATATAAAATAAAATATATTAGGGACTAAATCACATAAATAAAAATATCTAGGGGATTTTCTGTAAAAATAAAGTTGAAGAGCTAAATTGAATAATATAGAAATTATAAAATGACTAAATTATAGTATAAAGAAGAAATGTCTTAGGGAGTTAGGGTTATTTATCAAATCAAATAACCCATTAGTTAAACTTCTAAAACAAAGGAAATTAATATGAGGGGCTACATAAAATAAAGATATCACTGAGGGGTTTCTTTGTAGTAATTAAAGTTGATAGGTTAATTCGAGTAAAATAAAACATTGTAAAAGGACTAAACATGTAAAGTAAAAAAGCACATATAATTAGGGACTAGGGGAGTATATAGATGTTTCCAATTTCCATAAATTAGCATGCATTTGGTAATCAATGGACATAATAAAACAAATTTGATTTAGAGTATATCCAAATCCATATTAGTCAGGAATTATTGTGATTACCAGGGTTATATATATATAGGGTTTATATAATATATATATATATATATATATATATATATTTTGGTAAGGTGCATGCTTCCTAAACCACAAGTTTTCAGGTTCAAGTCCCACCATACGCGTGTGGATTTTATTCAGCTTTATACTGGATTTGTTTATGATAGTTATTATCATAGTTTGTTTGGTTATTTCTCATTGAATGTTTGTGTTTATAATGAAGTATCTGATTGTAATATTTTATCACCTCCTTAAAAATATTTGATTTAGACTTTTTAATTTTTAATTTGAGACAAAACATTTCAGGTTTGAGTTCATATTACTACCTCTAACCGTGAAGTTGGTCACCCATTTAATTCTCATGAGTTATTCTACATTTTGTTAAGAAAGAACTAGATTCATGAGGACATCATCAATATAAATAACAATGACGAAAGAGAAAGCAAAATTCACGAGGTGGGAATCTAAAATGGAAAGTGTCAATACAAAGAAAACTCATGGGGCAGGCAATGTATTAGATTCAAAGCTTGCAAGAAAAGTTAAGAACATGAACATTATCTCGCTCTCCTTTACTTTCTTATATCCATCATCTCCAAATTGCAAACAATAAATTCTCCGCTCCCTCATCACCTTCAAAAATTCCATTGCTAGATTTTGGAATTAAAAGATCTTTATATTGAAAGAAGTAAATATATATATAAAGATATGAATATGGATGTGCTTTGTTGCGGTCTACCTTACAAATGTTGCCATCGGCCTAGCGCTGATAATTACATAATCGAGGGAAGTTTTGAGATTGATCAAAGTCATTGGGTGTCTCTATGTGCTATTGGAAGATCCATTGCCATTCGGCTTTACAGCAGTCAAATTGTGGACTCAAGTAAGTTTCAATTACTTTGACTAACCTAATTATCATATAGATAGATTTCGGCTAAATAATCATTTTCCCCCTAAACTTGTAGCAGTTGGACATTTTATCCCATAAATATTATTGCAGACATTTTGCCCCCTAAATTTTTATTTTGAGGCTCTGTTGCCCCTTTCGTCAATGGAGTGACTAATGGGACTGACGTTGACATGCCACCTTAGCACCGAATGACAGTGGACCAGCCATGTGTGATAGAGTATGGGTTAATGACAAAATTTTAAAAGTTCAAGGGGCAATGACAAAATTTTGAAAGTTTAAAGGACAAAATGAAAAAATTTTGAAAGGTCATATATCACTCTATTACACGTGGCAAGTCCACGTGTCATTCGGCCGTTAATCATTCCTTTGACGGATGGGGCGATGGAGCTTCAAAAAAAAAGTTCAAGGGTCAAAATGTCTGCAATAATACTTTAAAGGCAAAACATCAAACTTCTATACTTTAAGGGAGAAAACGGTCATTTAGCCGATAGATTTCAAAACTAGCTTCTTTCAATTTTCTTAAAGGAATGATGAGGTGCATTATGATTTATGATCTTACGCATTCAGTTTTGTGTTAATTGTCATTTATGAAGCACGAACACGCACCAACAAGTGGTTGTTTCAAGTGATTTGACACTTATTCCCTTTAAACAAGATCTAGGCTTCGAGTCTTGTGAATGAAAAAAACCATTGTTATGAGAATTTTACCCCATAGTGGATCAACCCGTCTCGAATAAGCTTAACTTGTAAATATACCATAAAAGAAGTACGAACACAACATGATACGTAATTTTTAAAAATTATGACACATATCATGTCAAATATTTATTTAAATAAAAAAATTATATTTTAAATTCATATATGAGTAAAAGAATTAAAATCATACTAACATTTACCAAACTTAACATTAACAATTAGTAGCTAATTGATATCCATTTAACTAAATTAGTTCTCACTTTCACGTACGTTACACGTGACCCATTGTGTTTAAATTAAATAAATATTAAAATAATACTTAAAATTTATTACTCCATCTGTCTCATATTATAAGTCTATTTCAACTATATTACAAAGATTAAGAAAAGTAGTTAAAACTCTAAATTAAATAAATATTAAAATAATACTTAAAATTTATTACTCCATCTGTCTCATATTATAAGTCTATTTCAACTATATTACAAAGATTAAGAAAAGTAGTTAAAACTCTAAATTCTATAGACAACTACCTTCTCATTCCAATTTTGCCCCTCTTCACTCTCCCCCCTCTAAGTCTCTCTCCTCCCACTTAGTAAAGATGAATTAAATTCCAACTAACTTCTACAACCACTAGCAAGGGTAACTTAGGTGGTTTAGATAAAAGTTACATTGGGTTTTAAAAAGGGACTTATAATTTAGGACAAAAAAAGTTTCTAGAAGGGGACTTATAATATGAGACCGAAGGATTATAAGTCAAACAAAATAATTGCATGTTGTCCTTCTTTCATTTTAAAAAAACTTTAAATTCTTGTTAAAAGTAAAGAATAAATATTAATCACAATGAATTAAACTATGAATACACACTCCAAAAATAAAACATGTCAATTACAATTAGTAAATCTTAAATAAATTTTCAGCTTAATTAGTTTTTCAAAAGAACGATGAATGATTAATAATTAGGCAGTTTAATTTAACTTTTAACGATAATGATATTTTTTTATTATTTTTATTATAATTGAATTGGGTTTAAAACTACCAAAAAGTCTACCATTTTTTTAAATTAAAATGGTAAAAATAAAATAATTATAAAAATATTGATTTAATTAAATAAAAATAGAGTTTTTAAACTATAACCGTTTAAACAATAGCATTTAAGAAATGATATAATCGTCGATTTAAAAGTTTTACAACATTCGTGTTTTTATATATGGTATATAGATGAGACTCGTCTAATCTCAATTCCAAGGCCCAACAAGCCCACGATCTAACCTTACAATCAACATAAATAATAATAACAAGTAGGGCAGTCTGGGCTTGCGCTACATGCATCTTTTTATTAGGATTATATTCTTTGTAGTTGTTTAAGTCGGTTAGTAAGAAGATGTTACATTGGTTGTAAGTTCATCAGTTAGGAGAAGCTCAAACATCGAAGCAAATAATTCCCATATATAAACCAAAACACATGGCCTCTCTTTCATTCTAAAAGTATATTACCTAAATTCTACTCTATCTCTAGGTAATTCATCAAAATAAAGCTACTATTCTACTCCTCCATTTCTAGGTAATTCATCAAAATAAAGTTAATATTAACCGTTGCTTGAAATGTATGCTGATTATTTAAAAAAACATAGTACGCTGCGGTCATTTTTTAATTTTGATTGCAATTGTTAAATTAATGAACTCGGTTATGTGGAAGAATTTGGCTTTTGCATAAGGAAGCCCAATTTTTTTGTAGTCAAGGAGTATGTATAGTTGCCGTAGAAAAATAGAATTATTTGAGAGCATTTGCAAGAGCATATGTAATTTACACAATACATTACAAAATAATTGTACTTAGCATTAACTAACTGTGCTTTTGGAAAGATAGAAATATACTAAACATAAGCAACTAATAGAAATGATAAAAAGTAACCGAATGTTACAAAATGTATATGTATATTATAATTTACAGGCACTAAGAAAGGGTTAGAGAGTGAGAGAGGATATCTAATCCATGGGAAGGTGGAAGAAAAAGAAAAGATTCCAATCATGAAGGGGAAAATCAACCTCCCAACAAAAATAATCAAATTTAAACTCAAGTTTGAGGTGGAGAAGCAATTTGGGACTCCGGGGGCTTTTGTTATAGAAAACGAAGACAAGCATGAATTCTTCCTTAAATCTGCCACTTTGCAGTACATTGTTCCTGAAAGAAAGCATGAGTCGTTCCATTTCAAGTGTAATTCCTGGGTTTACCCTCTTGATAAGACTGGAGTTAAACGGATTTTCTTCTTAAACCAAGTAGGTTAACTTATTAATCTAATTATTAAAAGTTTACCAACAAGTATATATATATAATCTTGAGTCGAGCAATCACTTCTATTCATTGTTTGTTGCCCTTTTGACAGTTATATCTTCCAAGTAAAACACCGCCTGGTTTAGTAGAATTAAGGAAGAAAGAAGTTGAGAAACTGAGAGGAAAAAGGTTGAAAGATGAAATAAAACCATGGGATCGAGTTTACGATTATGATTATTACAATGATCTTGGAGATCCCGACAATGGCCGAGAGTATGCTCGCCCTGTCTTGGGAGGTCATCAGTTTCCTTATCCACGCCGGCTCAAAACAGGCCGCCCTGCTTGTCAGCATGGTAATAATTAATACTACCTGTTTCAAATTCTTGTAAAAATTACTCCCTCAGTCCCATATTTAATATGGTCACTTTTAATTAATTTATCACAGATGTGGGTATTTTGTAGAATTTTATAAGTTTTTAAACTTAATTACCCATTTTACGGCTATTTATATCTATCAAATCTTCTCTATGGTCAAAGGGAACAAAGATATACTAGTATTTAACAAGGATTTGTCAAATACTGCAAGGGTAATTAGAAAGATGGCATTAATTAATATAACAGCAATTGGTACTCTAAATTTGACAAATTTAGTACTCTAATTTGGCATTTGGATTCTTTTCAATTTAGTATTTATTGCTTTTGTGTATAATATATAGACGAATCAGCCGAGTGTAGGCCAGCAGGGTGCTTTCAAGTTTATGTTCCGCCCGATGAGCGACTGAGCCACGAGAAACAAGAGGAAGTGATAAACAACTTGGCGGATGCTCTCATACGTTTCTTCACTCCCAAGTCAGACGATACGCACCAGTCATTCCATGAATACCCTGATCTCCTTAAGAAAATTGTACATTTCTTTGTCCCCAAGGCAGCATTGTTGTCACCTGCGGAAATGAGCAAGTTTCAGTCCATTTTAGATTTCATTACAGGGAAGCCGAGATCAGAATCCCATAGGGATACCAGCAAATTCGATTCCCCGGAGGAAATTTTCGACTTCTTCTCAGACAAAGAAGTGAGAGAATTGGAAGGGTGGGTGATGCAGAAGCTACAAAAGTTGGTACCAACTGACATTCTTAACCAAGTTGTTGCCACTACTGAAACCAGCAGAAACCTTGTCAACTCACAATTGCCTTCAATCATAGCAGGTTAATCAGCTGACGGTATAGCCATGCATTAATTTGACCTTATTTTAATCAGCATTAATTAACCTTTTTTTTTTTTTTTTTCTAATGCTTGTTGTTGTCAGAGGACAAATATGCATGGCTTTATGATGGAGAGTTTGGACGTCAAATGCTTGCAGGAACAAATCCAGTTCGAATCCGGCTTTTAAAGGTTCCTCTTACGTGAAATCATGCATGGTTTCATATGTATAAGCTTATGATTTCTGATTTCCTAAAACCTTGCCTTGCAGGACTATTCCGAGATCGAACGTACGAATTGGCCTAATGACGACACCGGGAAGACAATTCAAGAGGTAAGAAAGGGAAGAATTCAAGAGGGAAGGAGTAAAATTTTGAATGTATCAAGTGGATGTGCAGGAGTAGACCGTTAATATTGCATTTGCATGGCATGGGGGCAACGGGCAAGTTAAGTTTAGACAATATTCCTGGAGAGACTCCTGAATATTAGAATAAGAAATTCATGAGAATTACTCAAAATATATGGCAGGCAATAAAGGAAAATAAGGCATTCATCTTGGATCACAGCTACCTGCTGCCATACCTGGAAATGGTAAATGGGAAGGGTGTTTGCACATATGCAACTCGAACAATACTAGTGCGCTCACAGTGGGACACCTCAATACAACCAGTAGCAATAGAACTTGGCTTGCCTGACTCCAATGGCAACATGGTCGTTGATCAAAGTCCCCAAGATCAGTTACTATGGATACTCGCCAAAACTCACGTTGCAGCCAATGATGCAGCTCATCACCAATTAGTTAGCCATTGGTAAGCAATAATTATAATTACTCAACTTTTCATATAACAACAAGTTTCAGTCTAAGATACTCTAAAGAATTAGTGCAGAGGTATATACATGTACTGGATTTGAAGCCTGATGTTTTTGTGCTTCCCCTTTTGAATCAAGGTTGCATACTCATGCAGTAATTGAGCCATTCATTATTGCAACCAGAAGACAGTTAAGCGTGATGCATCCGATTCATCGGCTCTTGGATCCCCATTTCAAAGACACCTTGCATATAAATGCATTGGCTCGAGCCATCTTTCTTAATGCAGGGGGAATTCTGGAGAGAACACTTTTTACTGGTGAATTTTCCATGCGTTTGTCTTCTCACTTCTATAAAGAATGGAGATTTGATGACCAAGCCCTTCCCACTGAACTTCAGAAGAGGTACATATGTACTAATTAAAGAGTCTATTATTGCTTCATTTGTTAAGAATGAAAATGATCCATATATAGCAACCCAATTAAAAATGGGTGACCAAAAGGGGCTATAAAAGCTCTTGATCAAGTCTAACTTGATTTTAATATATCATGACAATATATATATATATATATTCTCAGAGATATGGCAGTAAAAGCAGAAGAAATAACTGAAAAGCCAGCAGAAAAGGAGACAGAGAAGGAGAAAGAAGGCGAGGATCAGGTAGAGAGAGACGAGGGTGAGGCAGGAATAGATGAGAATGTGGTAGAACTAGACGATAACATTCCAGCAACAGAAACAGACAATAGCACAGATAAAAAGGTGAAATATCCAGGTGGGGTGAAGCTCATTTTGGAAGACTATCCCTATGCCAAGGATGGAATTGAAATATGGGATGCCATTGAGACATGGGTAAGAGCATATTGCAAAATTTTCTATGAAAGCGATGAATCTGTCAAGAACGATGGCGAAATCCAAGCCTGGTGGTCTGAAATCAGAAACAAGGGACATCCTGACCAGAAAGAAGGCTGGTATGAACTTACAGATCGTGAAAGCCTGGCGAGGGCACTGACGACTCTGATATGGATCACTTCAGGATTGCATGCTGCAGTGAACTTTGGGCAATATGCATATGCTGGATGGCCTCCCAATCGTCCCATGCTATTGAGAAAGTTCATTCCCAAAAAAGGAACACCCGAATTTCATGAGCTCAAAAATGATCCCGACAAGTTCCTTCTCCAGATGTGGCCTGACAAGTTTCAAATGGCATTTGTTATTGCAGTTATGGACCTTCTGTCACGCCACACATCTGATGAGGTTTACTTGGGTCAAAAGCCACCGGAAAACAACTGGGAAGACAATAAGGATGTTGACAAAGAGTTTGAAAACTTCAGTGAGAAACTTAAGGAAATCGAGAAAAACATAATGGAAAGGAATAAAAAATATAATCTAATGAACAGATGGGGTTATGCCAAGATTCCCTACAAGCTTCTGTATCCTGATACATCCAAAACCAAGGCTCCCGCCTCCAAGGAGAAGGACGGGCCGGAGAAGGTTGATATTACTGGAAGGGGAATCCCTAACAGCATATCCATATAGTTCAAACTTCTCAAAGGCGAAATCTTGGTTTAATCAAATGAGCATTAACTCTTGCTCATGATTTGCTCCATTGAACTTCATCATAACTATAACTATTCACTGTACAGAAAATACTATTCTTTCTTTAACATTCCACTGATTTTTTTTTTTTACACTAATAACAATCATTTTCTGCTTTTAGAAGACTCTTCCTAGTTACTACCTAAAGTCCATCTACACGGTCTAGCAATCCCAAGCTTAGTAACTCAAAAAGATATTCAGGTTGATGGAGATCTTCCCATACATTTAGTGCTCACACAAGGATTCAAAATCTTATTAAAAAGTGAATATTTGAAAAACTGGAATACAGAGACAGGTTTTACCAAAATCAGATCATTATAAGCAAAAACGAAATCTGAATACCCAAGTAAGGCGGCAACTATGCAACACCTAGTGCAAAAATGAATATTTGTGATGCGACTATGCAACTCCTAAACTCAAAGCCCCAAGGGAGTAAGAATTAGATCCAAATTTAACCACATATACTTTCGTTTATTGATCTCTGCAAAGAAATTATAAAAAATGAGAGAAGAAGCAGCCAGCAAGGTAGGTCATTAGAAAGTAGGAAGGTTCGACAAACATACGAATGAAAGATCCATTGGCACAATTGTAAGTTTTCCAGTTTGAAACTAGGATTAACACCATTGGAGAAATTCTTTTTGTGAGTATCTGATGTAGAGGACAATGCTGAGATGGATTAATTTCGTAGACGGGACACTATAGATGACATGGTGGGAAGGGCCTATGCAACAAGTTCTCCTAAGAAACAAAGTAAAAGTCAAAACATGCAGCAGCATCCAAATATGATAAACAATATACTTTCAGCACACGATAAATAATAAGTATTCAAATATAGGTGTATAAACGTTAGCATATCATACAATGAAAACAATAGCAAATGAAATCATATATTGGTCAAGCTGGCTCTCGATATAATTTACCTTAATTTTCACATATATTGCTGTATTCTAGGCAATTGATCTACAAGAAAATTTTCTGGGTACTTAAAGTGCCCAAAGCCATTGGCAACACGAGTAATGATCTTCAGAGGTTGATTCCAGATTGGTCTCAAATTAGTATCACCTCCAATTCTACTATTCAGTTGAACCATATACAGGTCTTGTACCTAACTTGTACACTTCATAGGTCATCGAAGTTAATCATCAAGTCACTGCACCAGTAAATTTCCGATGGTTTTGTTTCAGAAACACTTTGAGAAGAGCAATCAGGAGCTGCAAAGGCTTTCTCCAAGGAACTTGCTAAATCCACCTCCCATAAACCCAAACTACATGCCTTCTTGTAAGTCTCATAGCCCGCTGCCCTCAAGCCCTCTGAAACCAATTCCCTTAATGATCCACTGATTCCTTCACTATTCATTATATCCAGCAAAGTTTGAGATAAATTAGGCTGCATGAAAGCCACGATGGCACAGCTCTTATCAACCAGACAGACATCAAATTCTTCAGAAAAAATATCATGAGACCCTTGAAGCAGGCTCTTGAGCATTCCAGCAGATAACCTATCCCTGAATCCCCAAAGGAAAACTAAATCCTCACAACCTACTTTTCTCGGGCTCTTTGTCCAAATTCTGATACCCCCATCAACCGATTCGTGGGAATTGCCAAAACATGATTTGATGGCATTCCCATATCCATCAAGGAGAGAAGTAACATTGTCATCACTGGACTGGATAGCACCAGGAGTGATTCTCAGTACATAGCACAATTTTGCAAACAAATGACATATTCTCAGAACAGTTTGCCCTTGAACCTTGCCTTCATTTAAAAAAGCTGAAAACCACAATATGATGTTCAGAAATTGATGAACAAGGAATGAAAAATTAAAACTGATGAAAGCTGCATAAAATAACTAGAGGAACAAACTAACCTCTTTGGTAAACTTCCATGTCAATGGGTGCAAAGAACCTGTTCTTGAGGTAAGCTATGGCTGCAGGTATGCTGGTCACGTTTTCTAAAGGACCAATCCTCTTCATCAGATGGTTAACATCAAGTATATGGGGGAAAACTGAACGCAATGAAATAAGGAACTCATCCATATTGAAAGGAAGTGGAGATATGAATTTTGAATGAATAACTGAGAAATCTGCAAATGCAAATAATTGTTTAAGTATACTATTAATGGAAAACATAAGCCAGTTATAATATAATCTGAAATTACTAGAAAGATACACCATTAAGGGAATTGTGGGAGACAACAGGTTTCTGTGAAGCAGATATCAAATCGATCACCTCTCGAAAGCCTCTTATTTTCTTGTTTTGATCCTCTTCAACATTCTGAAGCTCCCTCTGTTAATCAAGACCATTGATATATTTTAGAAAGAGCCAAACCACTATTGCAATCAAGGATTGAAATTTAATTGCTACCTCAAAAAGACTTTTGTCATCTTTTGAATCTGTCAAAACAACACGAACTGCCTGGATTCCTCCACCCTTTGTTGGGATTTTTAAAGCAACAAGGTCATCAGAGAACTCTGCCAACATCTGCGACCAATAAACAATTTCAAGATATTAACGCAAAGAACAGACCAAGAAATTGCCCAGTCAATCTATGACAGCATCAAGTCAGATGCACTTTTGCATCACACTCCCAATTTAAGGATTTCAATCTTTATGAATCTACCTCTAATACAAGTTGAACTTGACGTTCACTGCAAACATCTATCGTCATGCATGGTCTAGATCCATACTGTTCACTCCCTAAGACAAGTTTTCTCAGAGATTTTATAAGAGCCTCTGAGAAAGAGAAGTAAACACAATAAAAAAAAAAGGAATTAAAGAAAATATACTAAAAAACCAAATATAATATAGCCTCTTTCACCATCTTTCATTCTCCCTGAAGAATCTGTGCATGCTTTTTTCCAATTCTTAATGCGCAATTTAACCCTTTCCACAAAAATCGTATCAGCAACAGATGGTGGGGTAGAAGAAGGTTTCATAACATCATGTACACCAATTGGATTACCCAATTTAACTTTTGCTACCAACTCTTGAGCTCTGGATAAGTATGATATACCTGTCCAAAAAAAAGTACTTTCAAGTTAGCTCACAATATAATACCACAGTGAAAATAGATTCCAACTGTGATAACTTCTAAAGTACTATGTATTAACACAAGCAACACTAAGGACCCTTCAATAGGGAAGAAAGAAAGTGGGATTAAGGAAAACTTTAAATCCAAAGAAGCTACAAAATAGCACAAGGTTATGACTGTCAACCATCAGATTGGTTTTTTTTTTTTTACTTCGCCAATTCCTTCCTCCCTACCAGACGAAGCAGAAAGTTTTTCACCTAGTTTTGTCACTGTCATCATTTCTACACTTTCATAGCAATAAGGGAAGGTTTCAACAAGTAAAAGAGAAAAGGATTATTACCATCATATATGCAGGCATTAAAATCAAAACCTTGTTGAGCCATAGCTGTCAAATATGAAGTTTGACAAGAAAAACTGAAAGATGGCATCCCAATGCTAAATTCATCTCTAGGGAACAAGTGGAAGTTATATCTGCAACGAAAATATTGATACAAAAATAAATTAGGACCTTTTTTTTTCTTTTTCTGAAGAAAAAAAAAAAAAAACATAAGGACCTAAGAAAAAGAGAAAGAAAACTAAGATTATTATTATTTTAAAATGAACGCTAAATATCTTCTGGAACTAAAATGTCACAGATGTAATCCTCAAAGTCTCCCATAACTAAATTTTAACTAGTAATTTTCCAAATAAGAGATGATTCTTTGCCCTTTCATCCTTCTAAATTTGCCTTAATTTTACAAAATAAAAACGAAATAATTGTAAATAGCTGAAATATGTCAAATTTAACAGAAATTAACTTGCTGCAACTTAAAATTAAAGCTTTTCTTTTTCAAAAACGAAGAAATATCATATATACAGACAAATTTAACAGAAATTAACTTGCTGCAACTTAAAATTAAAGCTTTTCTTTTTTAAAAACGAAGAAATATCCTATATACAGACAAAGAGAGAACTTAACGGATGGGCAGTGACTTTGGAGCCAGAGATAGTGAAGGGGCAGACAGCGAACTGGAGGATCTGGAAGCGTTCGGCGGCACGCCGGGCCTTGAGGTAGGCGATTTCCGGCGTATCGAAAGAGGAGACGCGGTGCCACGCGGAGGAGAAAGAGCCTGTGTTCTGGAGGGAAATGGCGACAAAGTCGGAAGAGGAGAGGTGAGACCTGAACTCCTGAAGTGATTCGTTGAAGTTGGATTTTGTTACTTGCTTTACGCTCCATTGGAGCCGATGCTGATTATTGTTTTGGGATATTTTGGTGCAAAAGAGACGACTTCGTATCAAAGCCACCATTTTTCTTTCCACTGCTATTTTCGCTTTGGTGGCTTCCGCTGGGTTTTTGGGTGGTTGGTGTCGTCATCGTGAGGAAGATTTTCAGTTGGGCCGGTTAACCCACAACTTGGCCCATTAGCCTAGGGAAGCAGCCCGATTATACTAATATAGGCCATATCCATAGAATTATTAAGCCCAATTAAAAGAGTCCAATTATACTAATATATATAAGCTAATAATAACCAATGGTTCAAGTGGTTCACCTCCTAGACGAGATTTTGGATTCGAGTATTTGAAAAGAGAAAACTCATTTGGCGGAAAAAGAAAAGAGAGAAAATTAGGTTTAATAACCATTTACCCCCCCTCAACTATCACAAAAAGGATAATGTACCCTCTAAACTTTTTTTCGACCCAATATCCTCCCTAAACTTTCCAATTTGACACAATCTCTCATCTACTATTAATTATTCCGTTAAAATCAAATGGGATTGCTGATGTGGTATTTCTTTGCCCACATGCAAATGTCATGTTAGCTTTTATGGGTTCATTAGAAGTTTTAAAAAAAGTCATTTTTTCAAGAAAAAGGAAAGATAAAGAGAGAGAAAATGGAAAAAAATATTTTTTGATTTTTTAAATTTTTTAATGTGGTCCATAAAGCTGACGTGACATTTCCATGTGGGCAAGGGAATGCCACGTCAGCATTTTCATTTGCTTTTAACGAAATGATTAACGACAAGATGGGGATTGGATCAAATTGGAAAGTTCAGAGGGGACATTGGTCGAAAAAAGTTTAGGGGGCACATTGTTCTTTTTGTCATAGTTGAGGGGGGTAAATGGGTTTTAAGCCGAGATTACTATTAGTGGAAGAGTTTTACTTTATAATAGGTGTTGGGGGATTTTTGTGGTGGTGATTACGTGGCACCTCAGCACTGAAATGGCACCACGTCAGCAATGGAGTCGCTAGCTGGATCCTACCCTGCAATAAAGATGACTGGTTTGCACCCTCATTTCTTTAGGGTTCTTAATCAAGTTAGTGGAAGCAAAAAACACACCTTCCAGCAATGGGTTGGGCTACGAACTCCACTTCCTCTTCCAATTTGTAGCGTGCGCTCTCATGGTCTTAGCAATGACACGTTTGGCAATGGACTTCAGTAATGAACGCCCTAACTCATCGATGGATTCCAACAATGAACACTCTGGCTCGGCAATAGGCTCCAGCAATAAACACTTTGTTTGCCCCTGTTTTCGAGAAACCAAAACAGAGGAGAAACTCCAAAGCAAAGAAACAAGAGATCAAGGGGTTAAAGGGAAAACAAGTGAGAGTGCTTGGGAGAGGAGAAGGAAATATTGCGCATGGAGATGAAATAAGCATGACTTATGGCCCCCGATAGCTACTATTGGACACCTCTTCTACTTCAAAGATCGAGGCATTCTTCTTCTCTTTCTCCAAGAAGTTGAAGTGTTGTGAGTTGTGTTGTGTGTCTCTTGAATGTGTTTTCTTGAGCTGAAGGTGAGACTATTTATAGAGCTTCAAGACCGGTTTTTACCCATGTTGCAGAACCTCGGACTGATCCAGCACATGTTGACCGCTCCAAATTGGTCGTCATAATTAGGAGACAAATCAAAAAATAAATTCCTCACCAACTCTAATACTACTGAATGCCACCGTACACCTACGAAAGTGGAATTTTTTCTGTTTTGAATCAAAATCTATATTTCTATCATTTTTCCAATTATGAGTTACACACTAATTTTTGTTAGGGACTAACAAAAGTTGAAGTGTGGGGCAATATGATAAGACATAATTTCATACTTATTTTCTATATGATTTTTACCTTGTTTTGGTAGTCATAAGTATCTATTTACCCTCATATTTCTCATATTTGTGTTTTCAGGACCATTTAGAGCCATTATTTAAGATTATGAAGATTTGGAGCAATTTTGGATCAATTTGGAGAAATTACTATTTTGACCAATTTTAGCCCGAGAGCCCATTGGAGCTTATTAAGCCTGAAGGAAGCTTGAATCATTGAAGATCCAAATTTGATTTCTCTAGGCCCAATTCGCATATCTTAATGTCCAATTAAGAGTTTCAAGCCCAATCAGGAATTATGATGTAGTAAATAATTGATGATTGGAGAAATTCTAAATCCTATTCAAAGAAAGATTTTCAAGTGCAGTTTCGGAAGAAAAATCATATCTTTTGATCCAGAGCTCAGAAAAATGCATATGATATACCGTTGAAAAATTGACTTCAAGCTCTACAACTTTGCTTTTGACCTCGAGAGCTAATTTTGATGGGAAGAATATCGATTTTGCCTCTGAAGTTTCTGGACAGATTTGGTTGATTATCCTACTTGACTTTGGAATTGCTTAGTCGACTTGGATTATGCATGGACGGTGATTGCACCTGTAAATTGATGATGTGGAACACTCTAATTGGCTATTGAAGATGCTAATTAATGAACAACTACTTCAACCAATCAAAGCTCATTACTTGGAGACAAAGTTGATGTAATTCATAGTTGTATTAGGACTAGAATTTAGATGTCTATCTTGCCATTTGTGTCGCCTCATCCAAAGGTTGGTATTGATTGTCATAAGGGTAGGATGTGTCATAGGTTTGCCTATAAATACGGAGGATTATCTTAGGATTTATCATAACTACACAACACAAGAATTGAAGAGAAGTCGACTAGGAGATTTTCCTTGGTGAAGTCAACATCTTTAGGGTTCTTACCCTTGTCGACATTATCAAGTATGTCTCTCATGATTGCTTCAATCATGAGTGAGTAGTTCTCTTTAATACTTTTCCCCTTTTGAACCCTTGAGTTATGAATTAATTATTTTACACCTATGGTGAGATCTTGTGCTTTAATTCTATATCAATTGATTGATAAATTGATGATAATTCATTATGATTGGCGGATTTGATTTGATGAATTGATCCTTTTGATAAACAAGTTTTCATGACTAACCCTGATTTGATTGTTTAGGTTTTCTTGATCAATTAATTAGGAGTGCACGCCTAAGGAGTTAATCAATTGAATCTCTGCTAGATTAGATTTGGTGAATAGCTAGTAATTGAATCTAATTGATAGTAGCAAGGTTTAATATATTCAATGAATAACTAGTAATTGAAGTATTAAATTGGGTTATAGTTGATCTTAAGTTGTGTTGAATAACTAGCAATCATTAACTTATGTTTGGTATATCTATTGATCTTAATGCTTTATTGATTGCTTTAATTGGTGAATACTAGTAGCCAATTTTGGTAATTAATAAAAGATGTTTGATTAGGAATAACTAGTACTAATCTGATTTATAATTGATTATAGATTAGGATGAAGGAGAATAACTAGTATTCTGATTCCTTGCTAAAGACATGTTTATGGTGCTTATAAATTGATATGTTTTGATCTATGATCCATGGTGTTTATAATTAATTATGCTTAAGTGGGGATAAGTGGGGAAGTTTTGCCTTTATCTATTTGATTTCAACTTAATTACTTTCTTTATAATTTGTTGCTTTTAATCTGTTTGCTTTCTTAGTTGTTTTGAAACAGTTGATTCAGGCTGAGTCTTCTGTGTGGGATCGACCCTGACTTGCCATATCTACCTATTATAGAGTATTTGTTAGGTTTTTATTTTATGATTGTTTGACGACAGCGATCATAATTTTGGCGCCGTTGCCGGGGAAGATAACACAACTGATTAATTGAATCAAGACAACCTCAATTCACCACCATCTCCATACCCAATCGCACAAACCCCTTTTCTTTTCCTTTTCTTTTCTTTTTCAGATTCCCCTTTCCTTTAACCCTAAATCCCTTTTCCTCACCTTCAGTTGGTGCGATTAGGCTCTCTTTGCACCCTAATCACAATAATTCCCCTTTCCCCTCTTTTCCCTAATTGCGATTTCAAACCCCCTAACCCTAATCACAATTCCCTTTTTCTTTACTTGTAATTTTCGATTTCAATTATGCTTTGATCTTTTTTTGTTTTGTTTTAACAGATTTGGAAGCTGAATTGCTAGCTTGATTTATGCAAACTAGATCAGAAAGCAGTGGCAATTTAGTGTACGAACCTGATATTGACAAATTGGAAAAACAATTGAAGCAAAAGCGAAATTCTGAAAGAGACAGTGAAGAAGGAGAACCCTCAGTGACTAATTCTCAAGAGCATGCACCCACCAATTCACCTAAATCAGTTACATCTTCATCCACATCTTGTGCATCTGCTTTAAGGAATCTTTTTGACATGGGAGATCAACAACCAATCCAAAGAGTTCCAACTCTTAGGGAACTTGCAGCTCCGGACCTAACCTTACAACCTTTGTGTATCACTTACACAGATGTTGAAGCACCATTCGAATTCAAATCCGGTTTTATACATCTCTTGCCCAAATTTCATGGATTACCTGGAAAGGATCCACATCGCTATCTGAATGAATTTCACATGGCCTGTCCTTCAATGAGACCACAAGGAGTTACTGATGAGCAAGTTAAACTCAGAGCTTTTCCTTTTACTCTAGTTGATAGAGTAAAAGATTGGCTTTATTGTTTACCTGCTGGTTCAGCCATTACATGGCTGGATATGAAAATACACTTTTTGGAGAAGTATTTTCCTGCACACAAGGTTTCCAACATCAGAAAGGAAATCAGTGGAATCAGGCAAAATCCTGATAAGAGTTTATATGAATATAGGGAGAGATTCAATAGACTTGTTGCTTCATGCCCACACCATGGAATTGAGTCTCATCTGCTTGTTCAATATTTCTATGAAGGTTTAACCGACCTAGAAAGACATGTGATTGATGCTGCTAGTGGAGAATCTTTGATGAATAAGACTGTAGATGATGCAAACACACTGATTAAAAGTATATCGGCTAGTGCTCAACAAACTTGAATTCGAGACCCTAGAGTGAGAAAAGTAGCTGAAGTTACTCAATCATCATCTCGTATATCGAGCATTGAACAATGATTGGATTCTACTAACCTGCAATTGTCGAAATTAGCTCAGCTAATGGAAGGCAAGGTTACTCCAAGTGTTCCTAAACACTGTGGCATTTGTTCTTTGGACACACATTATACCGATGCTTGCCCAACTCTTTTCGAAGACGATGTTGAGGAAATTAATGCAATTGGCACAAACTATGGAAATTACACTCCTGGAGGGAGAGATCACCCCAATTTCTGTTGGAGTAATCAATCTAATGCTCAGCCAAGACAACAATTTTCTCAGCCAAGCCCCCCTTTTCCTCAAAAGTCGTAAGGTGATTCTTCTAGACTTGAGGATATTGTTACTCGAATTGCTTCATCGCAATTTGAATTTCAAAAGACTGCTCAAGATAGATTCAATCAAGTGAAGACAACAGTCGACACTATAATTGAAGAGATGGGAAAATTGGCAAACGAAGTCAGAGATATGAAATTGCAAGGACAAGCTAGGATACCTGCTCAATCAAAAGTCAATCCCAAGGAAAACGTAAGTTCAATTGCGTTGAGAAGTGGGAAGATGCTAGACAAACCTTTGCTTGTCAAAGCATATGAAGAGGAGCAGAAGAAAGCATCAATGCCGAAACCTAAAGAGGTAATTGAAGCTGTTGAAATTGACACTGAATTCAATGGTGAACTTGCCACCGATTCAAAGAAAGTGGACAAGGAAATTCTTCCTGAAAAGCCTAAATTAGCACCCTATCATACAAGAACCAAGAAAAAGAATGAGATTGATCCTGTCATATTGGAGACATTTAGCAAAGTTGAGGTGAATATTCCACTTTTGGATGTTATTCAACAAATTCCTAAGTATGCAAAGTTTCTCAAGGAGCTATGCACCAACAAGAAGCGTTTGCAAGGTAAGATTTCTATTGGAGAAAGCATCTTTGTTATGCCTTATACCACTTATGCTGCTTTGAATCTTGGACCTTTGAAATCTACTGATGTTGTGCTCCAGTTAGTCGATAGATCTTTAGTGAAACCTGAAGGAGTTTTAGAGAATGTGTTAATCAAGGTTCAACACCTAATATTCCCTGTGGATATTTATGTGTTGGAGATGGAGGAAGACAATTCTAAGAATCATTGTCCTTTGTTGCTTGGAGGACCTCTCTTGAAGACTGCACACACTAAAATTGATGTCTTTAATGGATCATTAACAATGGAAATTGATGGAGATGTGATACGAATCTAGTTGTATATCGGTCCAAATCCACCTTAGAGACCCGCCTAAGATCAACTTGAATCACCAAACTTTTAGATGAGTATGTCGACAATCTTCACTTGATAAATCCTCATTCGTTCGTCGGCCTTAGACCCTCAATTCGACCTGCAATTGAACACCTAAGATCACAAGATTCACAAACAATTAAGCAATCACAACCTAATTGTTTGCTAGGACTCTACAAGATTGAAGAACCCTAAGTTTGCTCAAACTAGAACAATGAAGCTAAGATAATCAATTTGGGTGAATAAACCTCAATTTTATTAATAAACTCAACTTCAACTTTTACAAGAGATATTGGTGGCCTTATATAGTAATAGGGTCAACCAAAATCCTAAAATAAATCCTAATTTTCGTCCAAATATAAGGGCTAGGGAAAAACTAGTCCAAACCCAACTAGGAAAAGGAAATAAAGACATAATTAAACAAGGATTGGACTTAGTCAACCAAGGCCCAATCCAAATAAGGTCCAAACTTAAAAATAAGCTAATCTAAGATAGAATTAAGCCCAAACAAAGGTAACTAATGATAATGGGCTCATGCCATGATGTCAATCCGGCCATCTAGAATCAATAGCAAGAAAAGTGATGAACTTGTAATTGATTTGTAATTTCTTGCCCAAATCATCACCAAAGCTCTTCAATTGAACTTCAATGGTCTTCAAGTCTTCAAGATGAGTTCGAATAAGGCCCATGAGTGCATCCTTGAATCTCTTAGCTCTTGTTCTAGTCATCGGGCCATTAGGCATCTTCAATGGATCAAATGGCATCTTCTTGGTGAATTACGATTCCATCCTCTCCTTTAAGCTTGTCCATGCTTCCTTGCAGCCCTTGATCATCCTTTCCATGCTCTCCATGCTTGTCTTCAAGTCCATAATAAGTCCTTGGCGCATCATTCCTTCCATGATAAGCCTTGGGCATCAAGCTGTCATAAGCTTTCATGGTTTAAAATCACCATCTAACTCCATTGATCCATCTTTTGATGTTAATTCCATCGACATGGAGAAGGCAATTGAAGAAAAACTCACCATGACATCCTTGTTTAAGGAATTCATGAGCTTCATCATGGAAAAATTTAATTTTTCCCGATCCTTTGGAGAGTGAATTTGAGCAAAGTCTAGCTCAAAGACTTTAAACAAAACGTTTAATGGGAGGCAACCCATGCTATCTAATTACTAACTATTTTTGCTTTATTTTTCTTTTTGTTTTTGCATTTAGGTAAAATTCATGCTTGAAGCTTGTTTACAAAAATAAGAATTGGAGAAGCACACCACAATTGGAGGAGGAATTGAGCTCGCCATTGAATAATCTTTTCTAATCCCTAATCCTTTTAATTTTGCTTGCTCTTAATTGATTGAAATTTTTGCTTGCTTGATTTCATCGATTTTTAGCCTAGTTTGATTGAATTGATTTTTGCTTCCATGATATTATTACTTGAATTTAGTTTTTGCATTTAGTATAGTTGCATTTGCATATTTTCTATGGATAGAATGAAGTCAATTTCCTCTCATTACTCAAAAGAGAAATTGAGAACAAATTGAGAATTTTTGAGCTATTAAGAGACCAAAATTGGACATGAAATCTTGATTTTTGACAAAATTGGATGTCTTGAAGTTGAAGAATTCAAGTTGAAGTGGTTAATTTTGGATTTGAAGAAGCAATTTTGCAAGAAATTAAGTGAAAAATTTGGTTGGAATTAATCAATGCGCCGCGGGTTTGGAAGCAAAATCCTAATCCCGATAGGATTAGGTGAGGAACCGACTTTGGCTCCCAATTTTGGGTAGGAAATAAGGCAATTTTTCCCAATTGAAGGAGAGATGTCCTAAACCGACATACCAAGTGTGCCTATTTAAGAAAACCTTACCTTGTCTTGCTCCACATTGAGAGAAATCGAAGCCTGAATACCTCCTGCTCGACACACATGCTTGCTGCCCAGATTTGCCGATAGCCTTGTGACACAACTTTGCCGATAATTTTCTTCTTCCTTGCTTGATTTTTGCACCATAAAGAGCCACCACACTATAGTTCCATCTACCTCTATTGCTCAAAAATCCAGCAGCTCTTGCACCCAAGAGTGAGGAAAATTAGCCCCAAAGTAGCCTGTTTGCAAGTCGACATACACCCTTATCAACTTGGATTTTTTGCCTAGTTGATTGCCGATTGTTCTTGTACCCAAAACAACCTCTTTGCTTGTTATTTTTTACCCGATACACACCCTTTCCATACTTCTATCTTTGCTTTACCCAATTGAATTTAAACCTAACCACCATGGCACCCAAAAGAGAACTCCCAAGGACCCGTACCTTTCCTTTTAGCTCACATGCCGGACCTTATGCTTCTAGTGGTGATGAATGGGAAGATGATCAAATTGTTGATTTTCCCAATGCTTTTATTGATGATAAAGCCGAAAGATAGTACCGTGCTAGAGCTAAAGTACCCATTGTGATTGAAAACTATCCTACCAAGAAGATTGATAAGGATTTGAGGATTTCCGAGATCTTTCAAGCTTGTGGTTGGAAAAGTTTGCTTGAATTGAAGGGTGATTTTTATCCGAATATGGTGAAGGAATTCTATGCTAACATGGGTAGATATCGACCATATGGAGATGATCTCACAATTCGAACAATGGTGAAAGGGAGGAGAATTAAGGTGAATGAGAAAACTCTTGTTAGACTACTTGGAATAAGCAATCAAGGTAATCTTTTCAAATTTGATGATTTTGGAGGAGAAAAGAGAAACTTGTTGATATCTTTTGGTCTAAGGATGTTGCCTTGGAAAACTTTGAAATTCCGGATGATTGTCACAAAGGTGATATTAAGTTGGAGAGAATGAAGCCAAGAGATAGGGTAGTGATGTACTTGATACAGCACAACATACTCCCTAGGTCTTTGAATTCTCAACATAAGGCTTCAATTGAAGACTTGTATGTTGCCGATACTATGCGTTATGGACAAGAGAAGACTAAGCCAATTCCCATGGCTAAACTTATCTTAAGTAAGATGTGGGATTTTACTACTTCTAGTGATCCTCATCAATGTTTGGGCTACCCACTTATTATTAGTGGAATGTTGAGAAAGAAATCTATCTTACCTAGTGAAGGAGAAGTTATTAGTTCTTATAAGAAGAATTTCTTAGGAAATTTTACCATGTTCAATCTAGGTATGAAACAAGATTCTTTTGAAAATTGGTTCAATGTTGAAAGAGGAAGTTGTTCTAAGGATCAAGAGCCGATACACATGGAAGTGACAAGGAATTTGGAAGATCAAGTTGTGGAAGTTAACAAAGTTGATATCACCTCTACTTCTAAGGAACTTGCCGATGAGATGGAGTTAGATGTCAAACTTTGGGGACTTGAGATTTATTTGACGAAGATTGGGTTGGCATTGGAAACAATTCAAAGTCAAAATCAAGAGTTTCATAAGTTGGTTCTTAACTTGATTTCCGATTTCAATAAAGAGAAAAGGAGGAATTGAATGGCTTCTGTCCTAGAGAATTAGTTAGTTTGCATGTTTATTTTCTTGTTTGCATATTAGGATTGCATCTTAGATTTAATTTTCCTTGTTTGCATGTTTAATTTTCTTGTCTATTAGTCTAATTGTAATTTTTCTTTCAAGAATGATTAATGAATTTTTGCTTATTCTATCTTTCAATTGTTGATTTGAATTGCCATATCTTGCTATTGATTGATTGAATTGCAATTATTTGTTAATTGATTGATAGAATGTTTGTTTGTTTGTTAATAATCCACCCACTTAAGTACCCCATTTAATCAATGTTTTTGCTAGTCATATCTTCAAAATTCTATTTTTGTCCAAAACCTCATCCATAAGTTTTGAGTCAAAAATCTCATTTTTCAACTAGCTTATACATTGAGGACAATGTGTCATTTAAGTGTGGGGGGGGGGGGGGGGAGTGATTTAGAAAATCTAAAATTTTTTTAAAAAAGAAAGAAGTTGTTTTTGATAGAAGAGAATGAATAAATAGATTAAGTACATATATTGTTTTGCATATGTCTTAAATCATTGATTTAATTTCAAAATTTAAGTCTTTAGCATGATTTAGTTCTTGATTTGAGATTATTTCTCAAGCTTTGCTATGCTTATGATATTATTCTTTTCACTTGCATAAAAGAATATGATGTTTTCATTCAAAAATTGAAAGTTGATTGATTGTCACTTGCTCTAAATTGCTTGCATAATTCATCCATTGATTGTTTTGTTCATACTTGATATTTTTGCACACATATCCTTTGATCTTACACCCTTTGGAAACTGATTCCCTTGTTCCTAAATACCTATCTTTTACACCCTATTTTCCCCTTGTTCTTAGCCATCTTTGCTAAATTAAAAATCATTTTCTTGGTTTGATAAGTGAAAAATAAGTGTGGGGGAATTGTTCCCACGATTTTAAGGCTTAGATATCAAGGAATAAAAAAAGTTGTTCTAAGGGAGAAAAAACTACTCCTTTGAAAAAAAAAAAAAGAACAATTCCTTGGAAGTAAAATTGAAGCCGATTGAAAGAATAAAGAGTTTGATTTGAGCCAAGATTTGGGTTGTTAAAGCCTTATACACCCAAACATCACTCTTTGAGCCTAAAATTCTATCTTTTACCCATTCTTTCATCTCTCACATGTGTGTGATATATCTTGTATGACTTAACCTTGGATGGATGCGTTAGTATCTATTGCTTAAGTACTTTCTTTTGACTATAATAAAGTTGAATGGAAGACTTATTCTTGTTTTGCTTTTGAAATTAAATGATGATTTTGCATAGAATTGATTTCTTTGAAAGGCTATTTCTAGCTAATTGCTTGATTGTGGAAATTGAACATACTGATTTCTGACTTGTTTGTTCTATGCTATGATATGTCTTAAAAGAAAATTTCTCTCTATTCTATCTGGTTTTAAATGTTTGTGGGTATCTTTCTAGTTAAGTAAACCCTCAGGTGACTTCATACCTCCTATTTAGACGTATCCAGGTTTAGAAGGCTTGTGTCATGTGCTACATGCCACCGTACACCTATGAAAGTGGAATTTTTTCTATTTTGAATCAAAAATCTATATTTCTATCCTTTTTTGAATTATGAGTTCCACACTAATTTTTGTTAGAGACTAACAAAAGTTGAAGTGTGGGGGAAATATGATAAGACCTAATTTCATACTTATTTTCTATATGATTTTACCTTGTTTTGGTAGTCATAAGCATCTATTTACCCTCATATTTCTCATATTTGTGTTTTCAGGACCATTTAGAGCCATTATTTAAGATTATGAAGATTTGGAGCAATTTTGGATCAACTTGGAGAAATTACTGATTTTGGCCAATTTTAGCCCGAGAGCCCATTGGAGCTTATTAAGCCTGAAGGAAGCTTGAATCATTGAAAATCCAAATTTGATTTCTCTATGCCCAATTCACATATCTTAATGTCCAATTAAGAGCTTCAAGCCCAATCAGGAATTATGATGCAGTAAATAATTGATGATTGGAGAAATTCCAAATCCTAGTCAAAGAATGATTTTCAAGTGCAGTTTCGGAAGAAAAATCATATCTTTTGATCCAGAGCTCAGAAAAATACATATGATATACCGTTGAAAAATTGACTTCAAGCTCTACAACTTTGCTTTTGACCTCGAGAGCTAATTTTGATGGGAAGAATATCGATTTTTCCCCTGAAGTTTCTGGACAGATTTGGTTGATTATCCTACTTGACTTTGGAATTGCTTAGCCGACTTGGATTATGCATGGACAGTGATTGCACCTGTAAATTGATGATGTGGAACACTCTAATTGGCTATTGAAGATGCTAATTAATGAAGATCTACTTGAACCAATCAAAGCTCATTACTTGGAGACAAAGTTGATGTAATTCATAGTTGTATTAGGACTAGAATTTAGATGTCTATCTTGCCCTTTGTGCCGCCTCATCCAAGGGTTGGTATTAATTGTCATAAGGGTAGGATGTGTCATAGGTTTGCCTATAAATACGGAGGATTATCTTAGGATTTGTCATAACTACACAACACAAGAATTGAAGAGAAGTCGACTAGGAGATTTTCCTTGGTGAAGTCGACATCTTTAGGGTTCTTACCCTTGTCGACATTTATCAAGTATGTCTCTCATGATTGCTTCAATCATGAGTGAGTAGTTCTCTTTAATACTTTTCCCCTTTGAACCCTTGAGTTATGAATTAATTATTTTACACCTATTGTGAGATCTTGTGCTTTAATTCTATATCAATTGATTGATGAATTGATGATAATTCATTATGCATATGTCGACTTGTTGATGTATGTATGATTGGCGGATTTGATCTGATGAATTGATCCTTTTGATAAACAAGTTTTCATGACTAACCTTGATTTGATTGTCTAGGTTTTCTTGATCAATTAATTAGGAGTGCATGCCTAAGGAGTTAATCAATCGAATCTCTACTAGATTAGATTTGGTGAATATCTATTAATTGAATCTAATTGATAGTAGCAAGGTTTAATATATTCAATGAATAACTAGTAATTGAAGTATTAAATTGGGTTATAATTGATCTTAAGTTGTGATGAATAACTAGTAATCATTAACTTATGTTTGGTATATCTATTGATCTTAATGCTTTATTGATTGCTTTAATTAGTGAATAACTAGTAGCTAATTTTGGTAATTAATAAAATATGTTTGATTAGGAATAACTAATACTAATCTGATTTATAATTGATTATAGATTAGGATGAAGGAGAATAACTAGTATTCTAATTTCTTGCTAAAGACATGTTTATGGTGCTTATAAAATGATATGTTTTGATCTATGATCCTTGGTGTTTATAATTAATTTATGCTTAAGTGGGGATAAGTGGTGGAGTATTGGCTTTATCTATTTGATTTCAACTTAATTACTTTCTTTATAATCTGTTGCTTTTAATCTGTTTGCTTTCTTAGTTGTTTTGAAACAGTTGATTCGGACTGAGTCTTCTCTGTGGGATCAACCCTGACTTGCCCTATGTACCTATTAGAGAGTGTTTGTTAGGTTTTTATTTTATGGTTGTTTGACGACAGCGATCAGTGAACCTATAGAAACTTAAGAAAACCAACTTGGACACAAAACATATTAGCAATAAAGTGTAATTAAACAAAGTAGAAAGTTGTACGAATTCAATATAAGAAAAGTTCCTCCAACATAAGTTAAATATCACTCTTGATATTCATATGGATCCCAAATTCATCTAACCGAATAATCTATTCAAGTCCTTGGCGAGAAATAAGATGCATCATCAACAAGATAAAACATCCTACTATAATCTCATCTATTTCTTTTGTAAATTAAACCAGATACAACATCTCAATTTAACTCTTTTATTCCATACAAATAGTTGGATACAACATCCTCAATTCATAAAGAATAAAGCATTAAGCATAATAGACATACCAAATAATCAATTCAAGTTTATTTCGATCCACAAGAATAAGAATGATTCATTTAATCCTTGAACTTATTTGCTAACTTCATGATTGTGAATTTCTTTTTCATTGCATTAGAGAACTATTTTCTATGATGTCTATATCCAAAAATTTTTGTGGGTATCGTTCTTGTTAAGTAAACCCTCAGGAGACTATAACTCCTCCTTTGATGTCTTCAATTAAAGGTTTAAAGGCTTGTTATCATATGCTAAATGCCACCTTACACTTACGAAAGCAGCTTGCATGTTTTTCATATAGCATTTGCATTTAGATTTGTTTTTAGTAGTTTCTAGTTTCTAGTTTTTGTTTTTGCAGGTAGAGATACAAAGTGTTTAAAACCATACTCTCCTTGTTTGCTCGAGGATAAGCAAAAGGTAAGTGTGGGGTATCTGATGAAAGCTGTTACATGTATTTTGTGTCTATTATGGATGTATTTGATATGTTTTATATGCTATTTTACACTCTAATAAGGCGTTTTGCACTTTTAGGCCTATTTAGAGAGAAACTTGCAATATGGTTTAAAATGGAGCTATTTGGAGCACAATTGGATTGAAGCCCAAAAGGAGACTTCAAGATGGTGATTTTGACCATAGTCCATTGGATGTGGTGAACCATGTATTGATGAAGTTCATGAAAGTCGTCAATGGAAGTTTGAATGATCATTAATGGAAATCCAAGAAGACAACTTGAGAATATGAAGATTGAAGCCGCCCAAGGAAGAGTATATGTCTAACCATTATCTTACATGGTTGCCCATATGATCATATGAAGACCTAAGCCACCCAAGCATAGATGTGGGGAGTCATGTGCCTACATGAGGATACACATCCCATGCCAAGCTCAAGTCGACACAAGTGAAGTATAGGAAACCATATGTGCTTACATGGGGACTTATATCCTTTACTTGATGACCAAGTTCGGCCACCTCACGGACTTCTAAGTCATTTGCACTTCTTAGCAAACCTTAGCTCTACTTTGCTTATAAATACTCTTGTATTCCATTCACCTTAGCCATCTAGCACTTTATGCTTAGCATTGTAATTCATTTTCTTGTTAATTTAGCTGCCAACCTTAGAAGAATGGAGTTTTCACTCAATCTCATGAGTGAGTAGTTCTCTTATACTTCTTTTCTCTCCCATGTAGATTTCTATTGATGATGTAATGGCGAGACTTTGTTCTTAATTCAAGTTCTTATGCATGATACATTCAAGTATGATTCTCTGTGCTTAATCTTATGTTTGCTTTGTGTTTATATTGATGTTGCGCGCCATCCATGTGATTGTTTATCAAACTAATGCCGATTTCTATCTATTGATTATACAACATGCTTTCAGATGAGTATAGTTGATTAGATCTGATTCAAGTGGTAAAGTTAATTGTATTATAAACTTTCTGCTGTGTATGATTATCTGAGAATCTCATTTGTCTTGATTATATAGCATATTACAGAGTTCTATGGTTCACTGCTATCTTATATTTATCTTTCTATGAGTTACGACTTTACATAGATCTAGGGTAATATGTTATAGTTAATAGCTTGGTTAATGTTCGATGCTCTTTATGCCTCATCTATCTATATAGAGGGATGCTTTCTGACGAATCTATGTAGTTTAGAAGGGAGATGCGATGTTGATAACTAGGTGAAACCCACCTTACATAGGTAAAGAACTTGGAGTTGGTGCATAACTATTATCTACCGCAAAGACTTTCCCAGTGACAAGTTGTGATTTACAGTTTGCGAAGAGTTATAATCTGATATCCTGCCAAGGTGTATGCATGTCTATTTGCTTGCTATCTTTTATGTTGAGGACCCATTACACGTGATAGATCTCTTACATATTGGGATGAGAGAAGAAGTATGTTAGTTTATAGTGATCTACAACCTAGTCGAATTGCCTACTTTGCTACTTTGCTTCCTAATCGCTTTCTATTTACTTCCAATTGATCAGTGCTACTAATTGTTTTCTTAGTGTGAAGGATTGATTCCTCTGGTTGACAACATTCTCTGGGGATACGACCCTTGCTTGCCCTGTTCTACCCATTTAAGTAGCACTTGAGTTCGTGAGGATTATAAATTTTATATCTTGGTGAACCTCCATTTGTAACGACCACTTGGAGGGGCATTAGTGCCCCGACAATGCATCACGGTTGACAGCTTGAAGACGTTCTGGCGCTACCAAAGTCCCATCTACAATTCTTTAGTGGACTAAATTTCTTATCAATTGTCAACTCATAGTAGGGTGATGCACATAACGATGTGCTCGGCAATAGCAAGGATCTCGCTTCTGCTCCTCCGTAAGTTGCTTGGCATTAGGATTGGTGCACAAAATTCCATCGGTATGCCATGGATCAATAAGGACGTTGATTTCTTCAACCGTAAAAGGCACCGGCGGAAATTCTTCTCTTGGACATTTTCGGTCATTACGCCTTTGTTGAGTCTCGGCAGCAACCAAAGTTTAATGGTCACTCTTTTTGTCGGCCTTGGTAGATCTAGTGGTCCCCACCCTAACGGATTGGGCGGTTCTCCTTACAGCATCAAGCAACTTAGCAAATTGATCAATACCGAGGTTCTCCAACAATGCACGATATTCAACATGCATTTTATGTATACAAATCTCCACCAACATAGACTCCGCATATTCATCAGAGCAATCTAAGGCCGTATCCCGAAATCTACGGATAAACACAAGTAAATCTTCTCCATGTTTTTGAACAGTACTTTGCAAGTGCAAAAGAGTTATCTTTTTCTTCACTTTGAAAATATTTGCAGCAAAATTTATCAATCATCTCTTCCCAACTACGAAAGGAGGTAGAAAGAAGAGTGGTGTATGATGTATAAGCTCTGTTTGTGAGGGAGTTGGAAAATTCCCTTAAGAAAAGATCTGTGTCGACGGCGTATGGTCCCAAAGCATCCATGAATTTCAGGATATGCTCCAATGTGTTCCCTCTACGCCCATCATACTGAGGAAAAATGTGGTTTTCATAGCCGTTGGGGTAGGGCTTCTTCATCAACTCCTTTGGGTGGGGGGATCACGCACGAAGCGAGAGCTTCCGGCAATGGACTTTGAGCGCTCATTTTCTAGCAATGATGCCACTTCTGTCATTGTAATATGCTATCACCAGCAATGGGATGAGTGCGACAAGGAGCATCATTAATGTTGACTTTTGGTGGAGTGGCCTCAACTTCACGGTGCTTCACCCTTTCTGGTGGAATCCTTGCATGGTGGTCTTGTTGATGTGAGATTTGAGTTGACCCGTTAGGACGTATGTCCTTAATAGCTTGTAAAATTCTTGTCTGGCCATCTTGCATGACTCGGGCAAACTCCGTGATTACTTCGGCAGCTGTCATGGGCACTTGAGCCCCCATATCTTCTTCGGGACCTTCTTCAAAGAGTTCTTCGGGATTTTCATCATCATCATGGTCAACATCTTCATCGTCAACGATCTCTTGGAATTCAGGGACCTCTTGGGGAGGAGGATCTCTATGCTTCGGATCACAGACTTGTGCCATCAAATTTTCAAATGACAAGACTTTCTAGTGGAGTCGCTAAACAATGTTAGGGGATATTTGTGGTGGTGATGATGTGGCACCTCAGTAGTGAAATGGCACCAAGTTAGCAATGGAGTCGCCAGATGGATCCTACCCAACAATAAGGATGACTGGTCTGCACCCCCAATTCTTCTGGTCCTTAATCAAGTTGGTGGAAGCCCAAAACACGCCTTTCAGCAATGGGTTGGGCCACGAACTCTACTTCCCTTCAAATTCGTAATGCGCGGTCTCACGGTCCCAACAATGACACGTTTGGCAATGGACTTCAGTAATGAACACCCTAACTCAGCGATGGATTCCAACAATGAATATTCTGGCTCGGCAATAAGCTCCACAATAGACACTATATTTGCCTCTGTTTTCAAGAAACCAAAACAGAGGAGAAACTCCAAAGAAAAGAAACAAGAGATCAAGGGGTTAAAGGGAAAACAAGTGAGAATGTTTGGGAATGAAAAGGAAATATTGCGCTTGGGGATGAACTAAGCAAGACTTATGGTCCCCGAATGCTTGTTGCCGGCGAGGCTGTCCCGGTCGTAGTCGTCGTACTAACGATGAGCTTGTGCCTCGGTGAGTGCTTTAGAAGGACACCTCAATCACAAGACCACTGAAAAGATGCTTGTTAGTGGAATTATGGAGGATTTACCTCCTTTGACGACGTTGCCTTGCTGCTGGCCAAATAATGAAGTACTTGTAGGTGCACTTTGCATTGTTGGACCAGGAAGAGACCGTCGCCAGAGGACTTACCACGCATGCTAGTGATCAGAGGTCAAAAGAGCTACTTTTAACTTGATGCTTTTGAACTCTTAGCAACGCCTTGTGACAGCGGTGGTGATGGTTGGCCGTTGAACGAGCCTTTTGGAGAAATGTGAGTGGAGCTTTAGGCTCGGTAAAACGTCTAACATTAGTGAAGTGTTTGCTTTGGTCAAATTTTTGTTAGGTTTTATTAGCTAAATATAAATATATATAAGGAATTCAAGTTTCAGAGTGAGGAAAGAGGAGGGGGCATATTTGTAATTTTAGAATTATGGGTATTTGGGCTTAAACGGGTTTGTACGTGGGTCAAGAAGCTTTTATGGGCTACAAAGGCTATTGGTGTTAAATGTTGGTGATTTTGGTGCAAAAAAAAATGTTGGTGATTTTGATGGAGAAGATAAAGGACAAATATATTTTGGAAGTGGGCTTAGGTAATTTTGGACCCAATTAAATATTGACCCCTAACAATGGATGAGTCTGATTCTAACATGATTAGTTATGAAGTGTTATGGATACAGATTGTAATAGAACTTTATAGGTTTTAGTGACTAGGATTCAATTCCTAACAATCTCAAATATTAATTTTTTTTAAATTTAAATATAAAACTAACTAGTTAACTATTAATAGAGCTTTTCTAATATTTTGGGTGCAAACTCTATGAAGTCGGAATCCAATGTGGCTACATTAGGAGTCTCGGGGAAAAGAAGTTTATTGCTTTTAAGTTAATTGATTAGGTTAAATAAGTTTAGAGCAGTGTTACCGGGATCGTTAAATATCCCGCGATCCTCGTTCTGGTACGAACGTACCAGATCGCGGAACTTTTGCGACCCTGGAACGATGGGGACGTGATCTTAGATCGTTGAAGCCACCGTTCTAAATTAGTCGGAAAAACCAGACGTTTATTTTTGTTTTGCTCGACGAGGGAAGAAGAAAACCAAAAAAAAGGGAGATGATGAAGGAGACGATAAGTCCTGTTGGTGGGACCCGCATACCAAACTTTTCAAGATTTAGAATGTATTCAGATGACAATTACTATTGTGGGACCTGTCACAATTACAATTTACAATTACAAATGCATTCAAGATGTTATGCCATTTTAAACAGGGTAAAAGCTAAAAATTAAAGTCAATTTTTTATCTATACTATATATAAAAGTACGAGTTTTGAGAAACTTTTGAATTGCCTACTGTATCCTTATTTTTCAAATATATTATCTTAAATGCCCTTTCTTAACTATTATAGTTTTATTCTATTAGAAACTCTATTTTTATTCAATTAAATTAAATTTAATATCTTTATAATTACTTTATTTTTACCAAAAAATTTGGATATACTAAAATTTTTTCTAATATACAATTTTATTCTACTAAAAACTCTATTTTCATTTAATTAAATCTAATATCTTTATAATTACTTTATTTTTACCAAAAAATTTGGATATATTAAAATTTTTTCTAATATACAATTTTATTCTACTAAAAACTCTATTTTCATTTAATTAAATCTAATATCTTTATAATTACTTTATTTTTACCAAAAAATTTGGATATATTAAAATTTTTCTAATATACAATTTTATTCTACTAAAAACTCTATTTTCATTTAATTAAATTCAATATTTTATATAATTTTTTTTTATTTTTACCATTTTAATTTAAAAAGTAATTGTGATTGACATTTTCTATCTCATAGTTCAATGTATTATGATTAAAATTTGTTATTTTCCTAACGTGTAATTATTTTATTTATTTTAATTGACTTATAATTATTTTTTTCTTGATAAATACAACTTTGCTGTGGGTTTAAATTTGTTGTTTTATACATTGTTAATATTTTTATTTGTATGGAATAATTTCTTTTGTTACTTTGATGGTAAAATCCAATATATATATAAATGGGCTGGTCGGGTTGGATTTGGGTTCAGTTTCGGGTTAAGGAAATTTTGGGTTATACGGGTTCGGTTAATTTTTGGTTTTAGATTGGGTTGAGTTTGGATCGCTCAAATGTCGGGTCATTTGGATTTATGTCATTTTTGGTTTGGGTGTTTTCGGTTTTGGGTCATGGTTCCAATAATTTTGGGTTTGAGCCTCTGGTTTAGCCTATAATGTTCAGGTTTAGGTCTTTTCGGATTCTGATCATTTAAATATAATTAATCTCAATTTAGGTAATTTCGGGTTGATCGAGTTCGGGTCATTAATGATTTGGGGTCAAATAATTTCGGTTTCGAATAGAGCGGATTTTTTTGTCGAATCAAGTTGGATCTGGTTCGGTTTCAGGCAGTCGAGTCGAATACCCACACTCGGATGAAATTTTGTCATCTTTAGTAATATAATTTTTTAGGACAAAATTAGTAGTATGCTTAAGATTTTAATCTTCATATAATTTAAAATATCACGTGCAACGCACGTGGAAGCGAAGACTAGTGCTAAATAAAATTAAAACTTATAGTTGTTTTGGGGACAGTATTTAATTTTTGTTTGACTTTACGTTGCTACAATATCCTCCTACCCTCCTTTATTTGTATATACATGCAATTTAATCCCTTTTTGTATCATTCAATTAAGTCTTTCAATTGGTAACTTGATTCAATTAACCTTAATATATATGTACTAATAATCTAATATGTGTATTATTAATTTGAATGATAGTATTTGCATTGCATTTTTTTAATATAAAGTACTTACATTGTATTATAAAGATTTTATATTTTAAGTATTTTATAAATTCGATCCAAATGTAATTTTTAATCGTACCGCGATCCAAACTTATGTACCGAAGAAGACTACTCCCAACACCAATCAACTAACGATTCTCGTTCCCGTATCCGTTCCACGATCCGGATCGTACCCTGATCCAGGTAACATTAGTTTAGAGGCTTTTTTTCCAAAAATTTTAATCTGAAATATTGTAGTTTACAAATTTCCTTATATTTTGCCACATATCTATCAAAGTAATAATGTGGGTAAAACAAAATTTTGAAAAAATTAATAAAGGAATTCAATGATAATAATTTATTAAAAAATGGTAGAAACTCAGATAGGACTAGCATAACACAATGTTCTCAAAACAAGGAATCTAATCTCTCCTTGACTAAGTCATTTATGTACTCATGTGTATAAAGTATAATAAGACTTTAGCATTGAATTATTCTATAGTTTTCATAATTTATAAAAGAGCAAGTTTTTGTCTCCTCTCCTTTTTATATGTCAAAGAGGAAGGCATACAATTACAAAGAAATCTAAAAGCTCATAAATGTGTTTCATTTCATATGGTCTTCCCTGCCAGGAATCTGCTATAAAAATCCAATGCCTCTGTGGGTTTATATTCTGGAACAGTATGCCCAGCTCCCTGTTTCAAAACACCAAATATAGGTTTAATCGGAATGAATCAATACATATATATTAGTAGAAATTTTTCCTTATGATTGCATACTAATTAGGTATCCTACTACACTAAGATCATATAGTTAGCAACTAGAAATGTCTGCATATTTGATACCTTTATAGTTATAAAGGTCAGGTTGTTCTCATAACCTTGTAGATACCTGCAAATTTTAGTACAAGACAAGTAAGAGATTCAGAAAAAGATTCTAATTGATAGTTACATATATATATATTTACTTCTTTACTACAAGGGAAGAAAGGAAGTGGAAGTACCCAGCAACTTGTCCATTGGAAGTCCATGGCCTCCATTCATCCACTACCTTATATCCAAGTGATCGAGTCCAGGCTTCACTCCCCGTGAATGGAACACACATATCGTGATCACCACTGCCGGAAAAATTAGAATTCATACCACATAATCAGCGAACATAAATCAAGCAGCTAGATTTTAATCACTTAATATCAAACATAACATTCATTTCAAGCAAGTCGCTACAATAAGAGCTTAACCCTCAAGGAATATTGAAATGCAAGCTTCAGATAAATTTGCAATGCTTAAGGACAAATATAAGTAAACACAATTTATGACACTAAGTTGGATTGAAGCTTGAAATCCCATTCCATGGTTCATGGTTGGCATTCCACAGCATGCAGCATTCTAAGCCATCGACCTCTTATGCTTTTTATTAATAACGTACTCAATTAGCTCTTAAACATATACCTAGTCATACAAATCTTCATTTTAAAACTAATTACTTATTTTCCTTGATATAAAACATTTAGAAATCAGAGTCTACTACAAGGTAAGATGGAAATAGTAAAAAATCAATATTAGCAGTTGAAGCAGGGACATATAGTACTTTTTACACTAATACTTGTCAGTTAGTGGATATAAACACTAGAAATTTCCTGACGAGGCATTGTAGAATTGAAAGCACGGGCATAGCATGTTCTGAACATAAGTTCAAAGTCAAAGGAATAACAAGACTAAATCATTCTTGTAAGTTGTAAGTAATTTATCAGATTTCCTTTTTCCAGTTTGTCAAAGGAAGTGGAACTTGTGAATCAGGGCATCCATTACTGTTAGAAAATACACCAATGTTCACCCAAAAGTTCATTCTATTCTTTTCAGGTCCATGGTGAGAACAGAGAGAAATGATAGGGGAAAACAATGACCAAAAGAATCCCTGAAAGGAACTTCATTATTTCTATATATACAACAGAAATTGGAGAATTACCTGAATATGAGTGCCCGATAGCCCCTAGAAGTAAGATTCTTGTGATACTTGATCATGCTACCAGCATCAGAAAAATATAAGATATTGTCCGTGCATAACTCCCATCTACCGATCACAGCCTCCTATTGTGTCATAGGATCATCAAATTATTGCTTTTGAAAAACTTCCAGAGTTAATGACTTTGAGAGTGCTTACCTCTTCAGCATGAAGGGCTTTCCGAACTGCTGCATCATTCAGCCATTGTGTTGCTACCTCATCATCCTACACAATATATGTATAACATTTTGAGTATGTTACTTCAATACTTTCAATAAGATAGTTAAAATAAAAAAGAGCTACCGCATCAGTTATAAAAGTCAGGCACAAGCAAGGATTTCTTAGCAAAGAAATTGACAAAAGAGCACATGAAGTCCATCGGCTAATGGTTATTTACCACAATACTCATTGAGAGCAAAAACATACTTCCAGTTGTTCTGTTTTCTTTTTGTTTACAATGGACTACATAAGGGATACTGCTAGCAATGTAGCTTAATCATCAAATAATCATCCATGAGTTGGAGTATATTTCATTCACTTTTATTTGTAGAGAATTAGATTTTACTTAGGCCAAATAAGAAAGCCATGCTACTTCATTCTGATCAAATTAAACATATAGAGGGCTCCGGTGGTTGTCTTTTTGCTACTTTGCTAGTATTGCTTTTTACTTCCTAAAGAACTTATTTTTGCTTTGAACGCAGCCTTCCCTTCCGAATGCAAAAGCAACTACCTAACAGAGACCAAGTTATTTGTTCAAATCTAACACAATTTGCACTTCATCTGAAATTAAAGTAGCAGATCAAGACCTGATTTAATCTACCAATACCGAAGGCCATGGCATTACTGTACTATTTTGCTGGGGGTGCTTACTGCCTAGTGTCAAAATGGTATAAAACACAGGCACACAAATGAAACAAGATACAGATAAGCAATCCTCAGACTAGCACCTTTTGAGATCTTATACTAGTTCAAAATAAGTTAAACTTACAGTGCATGGAACACTTTGACTATTGAGGAGTTGTGGCCATGTTGGAACAATTCCTTCTCTTACAGCAGCTCTAAGCGGCCAGGCACGACCAAACATCCTTTTCCTTACAGCTAAAGGCTTGTCAGTCAGACCTAACTTCTGGAAGCTGAAAGGTAGTCTAATCTTAATATCCATAGCCTCAGGTGCTGTTGGGTCATGATAACAAGGTTCAAGAATGTCGTATATGTTTAAACCACTTATGTCCTGCAATTCATCAAAAGTTTATAAGCAAATCATCGACCATGCAAGTTCACATTATCTTAACTTTCTCTCTAATCATTGTAAATAAACAATTAAGCAGTCCAATTACCTCATCAACTTTATTGAGTTTGCTTTCACAAGTTTCACTGAGTGGGTTATAGAAATTACCGTTGCACTCATTTTTAACCTCCTGCAAGTAGCTTGAACTATCAGATATATCTTTATGAGAATAACCAACTATGCTAGTTCTTACAACTAGCTCTTACAACTAACAAAAACAGAAACTTCCAAAGGAAATCCTAGAATACAAAAGAAACTTCAGTAAACGCTCAACGTTTTAGTGGATAAGATTTCCTTTTTGTTATAAAAGGTACCAAAATGTAGGGATCTAGATGCACTCCAACCACTTAGTAACAACTCTTTATGATGGGGAAAAAATTAACTAGATGGAGCTCTAACTCCATCAAATCAACACCTGCCCCTTAGGTTGTATGAGAGATATTTATAAGAAGAATTGTCAGCTACTACAACCATACATATAAAGTTTAACTTGCTCAAAGGTAAAACCGTAAAGCACAATGCATTGGACCAAAGAAATTTACTTTACGTACCACAAACTAACAGAAAACCCACTATTTAAAAACATAGATTCAGGTCAAAAGTAGAATAGAAAGTCCAGATTTTTTGCTACAGAAAATGTCAGACCAAGGTAGTCACTACTCCTAGTACTGGCACCTCACATAAGGAGTGAAAATCTAGTTCCATACAAGCAAAAGAACCCTCATCTAAGTATGAAAATTCATTTATACCTCATATAGCTCATCTGAGATCAGACCCATCCCATGTGCAAATGGAACAAGAGCATTGCCGTCAAAGTCATTATCTGTAACTCCATTCCCCACCAAGTATCCCTGTTTGTGATGAAATTAGATTGCAAATAGATGGTGTATGTCTAAACTTTAACCATAACAATTTCCACATTCCAGAGATGCTCACCTTGAAATTTATAACAGGCTTTGCACCAGCATCAATTCCTGTGAAAGATTCACTTCTGCACTTTAGACATAACCTAAAATGTATTAATTTTAAATTAAGAGAATATACCTTTCACTACTTCATAAGAAAGAGTAGGAACATATACTCCAGCGTACGACTCCCCGGCAATGAAAAAGGGGTTTGAGAGGAACTCAGGATATAGCTCAAACCACTGTTACACAACAGATACTCAAGACTTCAGTATCTCAGCAGATATGAAACTCAGCAATAATGAGTAAAAATTTTGTCATAACTCATAACATTTTATTCCCTCTCACCTTGAGCAGAAATGCATGCGAGTCAGTGGCAGTTTGTAGGTCACCAGTCTGGTAATCACTCCGATTCTTTGAATAAGAATATCCAACCCCAACAGGAGAATCTAAATATATAATGTTGGAGACCTGAAATCAAAAGTAAAACATGTGAACTAAGATATCTTTCCACAGTGGGGAGAAAGGAACATAAGCCAATCAAACATCTCATTTTCCCCCTATGGAACATAAGTAACTGAAAAATTACAACCTTGGACCAACTATATTGATTGAGATGAAGTTGGGGCAAACTTCCTTTTGTCTTTGCTTTGTCAAAGTTGAAAGGCCCTGGAATGAACAATAAATAGCAAGTTCAATAAATTGACTGTATCTGAGGTGAAAAGGTTAGCACAGGGCACAGGCAATCATTTCAGCATTTATCCAAGTCATCTAGAATGGAGTAACCTGAAGGAAATTGAACCTAACCAGTTGAAATTCAAAGTTTCATTTCTGTTCATCTAAAACATTAATAGATGAATAGATCTTACTCTAAATCCAGAAAATGAAAAAAGAAGACCCATGAACCCTAACTAAATAAGGCAACTGCACAATAAATGGACCCACATTGATATTTCACCAAGGACAAAACAGAGCAACTGGTTTCACATTGGGGATTCCTGATGCATCCAAGTCAGCACAAGTCAATAAAATGCAAGAACTTAATACCCAAACATAAACAGATTGTTTCCAACAATTAAGGTAAATGTCTCATGAAAAACATGAACAATTCTAAATTGCCCGATCGCCTACATATAGCATATACGTGTATATATACCATGCTCATAGACAAAACCGTCAAAGCTGGAGCATCCAGGTCCACCATTGAGCCAAAGAACTACTGGATCCTCAGATGGCTTCCTTTCAGATTCCACAAAATAGTAGAACAGATTCTTGCCGCGACTTTCATCAATATTTACATACCTTGATGGGAAAATACATATATATATCCTGTAGTTAGTACATAGCAATAATTTCACCAAATTCATTAGAAAAAATCCTCCAAAAAGAGGAAAAGAAAACAGTCCCCATGAGTTTGACCGACAAGTGATACTTCCCAGTTCATGGGAAACAAAAAGAAAAGAAAAGCAATGAAATAGGAAAAGATGAAAAAATTGTAAGAAAGATATATAGTTAAATGAGGGAATACCCAGAATAGTGCTTGGAAGGAAAAGTGCCAGTGAATCCAGGAAGTTGAGTGACCAGAGGTTTGTCGGGAGCTGACTGAGTCAAGACCAAAAAGCTAAAGAAGAGGCATAAATTTAAGACTATGCAAGTAGCCTTACCCATAGCTATAGTTTTTTAGTACAAATTTTCTTTCAGTATGTGGAATTATGGATTGGTTGATGATCTTTATAGAGACGGTTTTTCTAACATGTGCCATTACTGTTAGATTTTGATACGGAAACTTGAATGAATGGTGATGGAGTTTATTTTGGCTTTTTGCAAGTTGTTAAGATTTTTATGCTTTGATTTGAAGGCAAGACAGACAGCCGACAGCGGAGTAAAAGGCATAAAAAGGACAAAAACAGAAGTGGTCGGATCGGATGACTCAAGTAAAAGTAAGTGAATTGATCTAATCCAAATCAATGTCCATGTTGTTGCAACACTAAATTTACTAACATTAGCTTCACTTTTTTCACCCAAAAAAAAAAACATTAGCTTCACTTCCGGGTAACTTGAATAAGTATCCAAGTCTGACTAGCAAATAAATCTTGTGATCTACTTCCCAATTACTTATAATATATATATATCGGTTTGTTTGGTAAAAAAATAAGCCATAGATTATGGTTTTTGTTCATTGATTGACATTGACATATACTGACATGTGTAAAGCTCAGGAGTTGACCTATGATATGTGGCAGGGTCTTGAGTCAGCCACACTTTGGGATATATGTAATGAAGAGATGGCATGATGACTTGGACACATAGTTTTGAAAAACCATTTCCACGATTCAATCGGGTCGATGGTGGTCTGATTCTTTAATATAGTGTTAAACTGCAATTCTTACCAACTATGGTAATTTAAGAAATCGAAAAAATAAAATAAAATCTTGTTTTTAATTTTTTATATTTTCGTTTTATAATTCTTTTTATTTGGCATAAAATTAAAACTAAATACAATATTTATCTTTATTTTAAAATTTAATAAAAGATTTACTTTTATTTGAAACTAAATAAAATATTAAATTTTAATATATTTTTTCATTTTTTATTTGTATTATATAAAACTAAGAATTATTAAACAAAATCAAACCAACCGACTGGTTAAATCACAAACCTGAGCGATTTAATGCTCGGTCTGATTTTAAAAACATTAAACATTGCTTATAGAGATAGTTAAGGTCCCCTCCTACCCCTTTGCTAAGGGGAAAAGAAAAACTTTTGCTAATTAAAGGTTGTTTCTAGGTGTTTTCAACCTAATTAATGGTACCTTAATTCACTATATAGCCAAGAGGTGAAACTGATTTCTTTCCATAAAATATAAATTATGTTTCTAAGTAAAATCTCTATAAATTAATAATGTTAGGACCATAAAAATTAATTAATTTAGAGAATTATTAATTAATCAATAAATTAGTAAAATATTAATTTTTCCACCATTTTTATTAGCTGTCGTGAATGTTTGGAAATGGGAGTATGCCTTATTAACACAAACCTCTTAGGTTAATATGGACAGAAACGATCGTCAAAAAATTAGAGGGACAAATAACATTTTTCATACATGTGATACAAATAGATCAAATTGAAGTTTAAGCAGCAGTAATTATTGTTTCTGGGGTTGACGAATGAACTCTTTACTTGAATTAGAGGTGCAGTGATGCATAATATCCGAAAACTTGTTGTTGGAAGCACGATTTGTTTCCTTGCCTTAACTTTACGTATGTGTTTACTTTGTATGTACTATATGTACAATATTTTATATTGCACATCATATTGCTTATTACAATTTCAGATAGGTTTATTAGCATTGTTACCCCATGAACTATGGAGCCGCCTCCTAAACTATAATCGCGATAATTTATTCCCTGAAATTTCTAAATTTGGAATAATTCACCCCTTCATCAAGGATAATTTGTCTTGAATTTAGAAAATTCGGAGAGCAAACTATTTTGAATTTGAAATTTCAAGAGATAAGTTCTCACTATTTTGTACTTGTAATAGCCAGATGTTTGCTTTGGTATTTCTTTTGCTTTGTGCTTATGTACTAACGTTTGTTTATGCTAATAAAACTTTGCTTCGGTACAAAAAAAAAAAAAAGGGACAAAAAGGTTAATTAGCCATCTTAAACCCAGCTAGGTACCGCCAAGTCCACAACCCATATTCCATGCCAATGTCTATGTCCCGACTCCCAACATTAACCTTAACCATTGTCATTGTGATTGTGGACATAAAAAGAAACCGTAAGAGGCACCGCAACCCCTCAAAAAATTTATTAAGAATCAATTTGAGGTTAGCTTCTCCTCAATTTGTGCTTTCCCAAGTATATCTTTTAAGTATGGTTTCGATTTTTAGTCTTTGGATTTTGGAATAAAGAAGATAAGCGTCGGGAAAACTCCTGTTTTGAGAGATCCGATTGCAAATTAATCAAGTCCTAATATAACCTGCGGATAAGAATCTTGAACCAAAAAGTGACGGCCAATGGGCATACATTACCTGCAAAAGAATGGACCACTTGGGTTTGTACCTACCAAACTTAGTATATTTTCTATATATATATATATATAATGCGCATGAAGATATCAACTCATTTGATAAACATTTTTTTTTTTTTGTTCAAACTCATTTGATAAACTTAATTACTATAATTTTTGTAATAGTAATAAAACAAAATAGTGCTGGTATTAAACTTCAATCATTGCTTATGGTTATGGAGAATTGGAGTTTACATTTTCTTTCTAATCTCTTTCTGGTCAATGCCTTAGCCCTCTTCTCCTTTGCTTCCAATAGTAGCAACTGTCAATCCATTTCTTTACCCCACTAAAAGGAATAATTGATAAAATTAGCAAGCAAGGTACACTTGAATGCCCATTTTGATGTATTCAGTTCTTAATCAACTCTCAAGTTGGTTCTGGACGAAGAAAAAAAAAAAAAACCCCTCAAGTTGGCGATCCCAAAAGCAAAAATGCTAGACAAACTTATGGAGTTGAATGATTATATGGGTCTGCAAAACTATATTGTACATCAATTAATGTAGGATAAAAGATAAGTCAATGCTCACATTTTAATGAATTTGCATGATACACATTGCCACAACAACCTCTTGAATTACAGTTACAGACTACCAAGTTCCTTTCCAATCTATTTTTCTATATAGACTTAAATTCAATGGCATAACATACAGTTTTTACAGTATGTTGAATGATACAAAGTTTACTAACATGGTACAAGATTTTCCAGGCAACAACATTGTATGCTGCCTCCTGTCCAAAAGATTGTTTCCCAACCAGACTTAAGGCCATCTGATATAATATTATCTACTGATTTACACTTACAAAGGCTTTATATTGCTGGTTCAGTGATCAAATTATGGTGCTTACCTATTGTTTTGATCCACCATTGTTACCTTAATGAATGAGCAAATAAGGCTATTATTAAAAGAATGAAAACTGTTTTACTCGAATGAGAAATTGTTGGTGCACCAGAAAAATTAACTCTCTGAGCCTGATCCCTGCAGTACACAGAAAATTAGAGAAATTAACAAACAATGTAGGTAAATAGTAGCATTTTAGAACATCTCTAACACAACCTATTTTTACTACAGTAGAATGCTGGCATTGTTGTATACCAGAAACATTTTTCTTTTCCTTTTTGAATGAAAAAAATGATTCCTCCTTTTTCTGGCCAAAAAAGAGAAGGTTTCTTTAATGGAAAATGATATGAGCATGAAGGCTTTGTTTTTCTAGAATCTCTCAACAATGTGGAACCACAATATTTCAAGAGTTTCCACTGATATCAGTTTCAAATGGGGAGTAAACTTTGACGAGATGTGCGAGAGATATAGAGAACTTTAACAGTATTGACTAATGGAGGGAAACCATTTATACTTGATAAATTTTATTCATGTATCACTTTTTCACAGGCAAAATATAGAAAACTAAGTGAGAAACCAAATTAACCACAATGCTTATGATATCTTACTTCTGCAATGATGAAAGGATACCACAATATATGGAATTTTCAGGCAATGGAACCTCAGTTTGGTCAACCTCTGGATTCACTACACTCAAATAAACTTCTTGGCCTAGATACCATGAATCAAGATTCTGCGCACGGAGATTCCAGATGCCAGCATTGTCAAGAGAAACCAGAATTGCAGTCCAGGCTCCAGGAAAGACCTGTAAGCAGGTATATTGTTATGAATGGTTGTTTCATACATGAAATTCAAAAATGTAAAGACATTCACTGAAGTTTGTGTTCAACTGCTCAAAAATCTAGGAGTGCAAAAATAGTTCAGAAGGCCAAATAGCAGAATGTAGCTTCTGAGAGTGAACTTCAAAAGCCTGAGATATTTTAAGGGTAAACTTGATTCGACAACCACAAACAAGAAAATCCCTAATACTGTTCTCGATGCAAGATAGTCAAATTTCCTTGATCTAGGCACTTCAAGGCTAACTTTACAACTTACAAGTCCTATAATAATGCTGGACAGGCTATTTCCCTATGGTTTGTATCTAAAACCAAGATCAAGTTTCCTTTCCATTTGCAATCAAGATTACAAGGGATACCTGTGTAGTAGAGCGTGCAACACCATCCCATTTGTTGTATGTGCCTCTGCTATTCTCTGTCCACACCCCAAAATCCATACTACAATAGTGATGGAAATGTGTTATATTAACCTAGCAATCCAAGGATAGGGAAAAAAAGATAAAATGTGCTAAAAGCTCACCCTACAACAAAGAATGCATAGCCATCCAGATGGTAGCTCTGAACTGTGGTGTCATTGTTCTGAAAGATTATTTCAATAAAACCTTTGAAAGTACCATTAATCAGAGACGTATCAAGTTTTGGAGGTCTGTTCATCAGTCTATTTGGAAAATCAAGCTTGTAGACCCCTGGAATGTTGAACTGCTGAGCAAGCTTTATGGGTGTTGAAGGCGGTAAGTATGAAATACCATTAAGGGTGGTATGTCGTTTCCCATCTATAAGCTCTGCAGGCCTATTGAGGATCACATACACATCTGTCACAGTAATCTGGCCATACTTGAATGAACCTTGCGGGTTTGGACGCGCAGCTCCAGCAGAGACATTCCACCTATTAATGCACCAAAATGACAAAGATACAGTCAGCTTAAAATTGATGAGAACTTTATCCAAAGTAATATCTGTTAGCATTTAGATAAAGGATAAAGCCATCTTTTGAACTGGTCAACATTCTATTATGAGGATCTTTTAAGCATACGGTTCTTATAGTAGCTCAGAGGCAATTTTTTCTAATATACTAGGGTTTCAATTTGAAGAAGATATAAAATGAACTACAACCTTATAGATCTTGCTTGATTCATTGAGAAATATGTGTCAAAAGTATTAGGAGGATCGGGAAGAGGACCTGAAGCAGGTCCCTGGGAGTTGGAGTAGTGCAAGATAGCAACTCCAGTAACTTTAGCCCAGTCAGATGAATTGACAAATCGAGGACTGGCTACAATGTAATAATCATTACTAGCACTCTGATCCATGGTGACCAAGAATGAATAAGATTGACCCACATGAATGTCCATGTTTGTGTAATTTTGCTGAACTGTGTATGATCCTTCAGTCTCAACAAGTAGTAGGTTATGGTTTTGGATTCTGAAATTCAAGCTAGTTGAGATTCCAACATTGTGAACTCTGAAGCGGTATGTTTTTCCTGTGTAGATAAAAATCAAACATCTGGCTATTACAAGTACAAAACGGAAGTTGAAGCTACACTGAATGATATTATAGCCACAATGTAAAAATAAAATCTAGCAAATCCCAAACATATTGCATTAATGATTTACACACTGACATAGTATTACGTTGTGAAAGAATGCATGGGCACAGCCGCATAGGAGGGTATCGCAATCCAATCAAGTCAAAAGGACACAAACATACACATATTTAACAACAATGTAGCATTGATCTGCTTTGAAATAAATACCAGACAGAAACTTATGGAAACAAAAGTTTCTTCACTAAAATATGAAGGGACTGTCTCATTTTACAACTTATATAATTATATGAAGTTGCATTGTCTTAAGTGTCTATATAAGCATCAAGTCCAAGTGTAGACAAGTGCCATGACTGGAGAGTCTGACATGACATTTCATTCTACCAAAAAATTCAGGAAAACCCCATCTCTAATTTCTTATTTCAAATTTGGGTAACCAAAAAGAAAAGGCTTAATACATCCAAAAAAAAAAAAAGAAAGAGAAAAAATGCAGTCAAGCATGCAAGTACGAACCAGAAATGCATCCACACAATCCCCACCCCACAAAACCCTCGAACAACACATAAGGAATTGAAAGAGAAAGAAAAGTGTCAAAATAATATCAAATCATTTCCAAATCCATGAAAAGCAAAATAATGTGAAGACATTATTTAGGTTCCAGTGAATATTCACACCTGCCTAAAAAATTTACCAACTGATATGTAATTTCAGATGCCTAAGGTTCTTTGATTAATGTCCTTCTTCATGGAGTATGTACAAATGAAAACAACTGTCAAGGACTAAATAGAAGAAATATACTTCCAAAATTATTTAGTTATAAGTTTATTTCTTCAATTTAGATGGTGTATGATGAACAGAAACATAAGAAAAATCTAGCATTGCTAAGTTTTGTACCTGGTTCAACATTTATGATCTGGTAAGCGATGCCATCTTTAACAAGGTTTGGATCATAACGATATGGACCAAATCCATTGATGACGATACCATCAGGAACTCCAAGGTCAACTCCATTTTCAATATCTTTCCTTAATCTCTGTTTTTGCACAGGAGCAATTGTTTAGTACCCAAAATTTAAGTAAAGTAGCTCAGACACCAGCAGTGAGCAAAATAAAAAAAAAAAAATTTGCAGACCTTATGACTCTTAGTATACCAGTCACTAATAAAGATAGTAACATCACCATCAGGCATCCCAAAGGGCAGTGGAATGACATCTCTGTTGTTTATGATGATTCCTCCATAGCCACCTGCAGCTCTTTGGAAGTTTAGGGAAGGGAAGTAAAAGAAACTCCCTATCTGATCTTTCACCTGAAACTCATATGTCCAGTTCCAACCAGGAGGAATCGGACAATTTGTCCCTAAAACACCATCTTGCCAAGAGTTTTTTCGATGTTGTATACCATTCCTACATTAAAATAAGTAATATTAAGATTGATACACCTTACCTATTAATTGGTTTACCTCATTAATTCAGTAATTTAGGGCATATGTATATTATACCATGTAAGCAAAAGTGGCTCATCAAGATCATTCTTGACATTGATTACCACATTCCAATTGGTAGTGATGTTGAGTATTGGTCCGGGAAACTGCCCATTAACCCCAATCACCTGGAATAATGGGTATCAATGTTAGCAGCCAACATGTTTTAGCACTATGTAAACAACATATCAATGGTTAACATATAAAATAGTTTTGGCCATAATTCTGATTAGGTCCATAACTCATAACTCACGGCATGAGTTGAGATGCTGAACAGCCAAGAAATATACTAACATATGAATTCCAACATCATTGAGACAACTAGGACAACAAACTAAGTCTGTCCACTATCTTGGGTTGGTTATTTGCATCATGCTGCACCATTGTGCTTTATAAAAGTCAAGACCATAAACATGAACCATTAACAAGTTAAATTCAAATGTATGAAAAAAATCCCCCTGTTGTAAAAACAAAGTTTCAGAAACAAAGAGGAGAGAGATATCAAGTATCAACCCCCGTAAATGATGAATGTGCTCTCTCAAGTTGTTTGCTTGAGCAGATTGTTACACTCACACAGTCATACATGTACTAGGATAATTTTATCAATAAATATATTCCATAGAAACCCATATTCACAGTATCAATTTGGAAGATAAATCATTTGAGCCTCACCTGGTACTAACATACTAAGATATATGCAATGTCAGTAATTTGGCATGGTACTAGTAGTGGTACTGGTATAGAGTATAGCCAAGAAACTAGAATAAGTGCATGTAAAGAGTTCCTACTTCCTAATTACTAACATCATTAGGAAACTTTAACACCCAGCTTCTCCTGAATAGGATAGTCATTATTACTTACTACTTCAAAACGAAGCAGCAATAATTTCACAACTTGTTTTCATTATCAATTAAAGATATTACTCTCTAAGTTAGCAGAGAAAACGCAGATAATTGACAGCACACATATTCATCCAAAATCTTAATAACCATTAATTAAGCTTAAACCATGCTACAGAAAACACAAAAACTAAAAAGAAAGATGAATTCTTGACAAGTAAAGAAGTGCAAGAGAAGATAAGGAAACCTGCTGTTTATCACCAAAAGGAGAAGTTGAAAGGTAAGAAACAGTCCAGTCATAGAACACATAAGGATCGCCTGCCAACGAAGATGTAAGCAAACATCCCAGCACGAAGAAGAAAGAAGAAACCCTGAAACATGGTGACCCAGACACCATTTTTGGATGAATTTGAGCTTTGGTATCTTATTCTTATCTTCTTGTTGTAAAGATAAAAGCAAGACAAACGGGGTTTCAGAAACTATAGAAGTGATGCAAGTGAGAGTGAGTCACATGGGAAAGTGCCGCAGAACAGAAGGCCATGCTTTGGTTTGGAAGACAGCTCGGTGCGGTGGGCACTGGGCGTTTTGAGGCGCCAGTTACTTCTTTTCTGGTACTGGGTCCCATTCTCTTCTTTCTTTCTTCCTTTTTCCCGTTGTCCATTATTCTAGACTAGAGTAGAGTCAAGACAATTGACCCACCATGAAATTCAATTTTAAGATTTGCTATTGCTCTATGGAATCAAAAGATAAAATACCATGAAATCAACTTGAAGATTGGGACATTTTGTTCGAGCATTAAAAATTCGAGTCCATTGATCCTAATTCCTCTATGATGGACAATTTGTATGATTACAAGTTTGATAACTTCGTGAATTCTAATATGAATTAGGACTTACTCTGTCAATTAAATAATTGTCTTTGAATATTATCACGAAATAATTTTACTCAATAATAGATTAATCCAATTCCAACCGATTAATTATATGTCAATCTAGTTGGGCTATTTTAGTTCGGAGCAATGTTACCTGGAACGCAGAAAGATTCAGATCGTCGAATAAAAATCGGATCGCGGATTGTTACTTATATGGAGTTCAGATCGATAAAAATAATGAATTATTTATTTGGAATGAAATTCGATTGTTTGGAACGCACAATGTTTTTGGAAACATGTTTTATATATATACATAACAATAAAAAATAGTAGATAATTTTATGGTTTAGATTTTAGTTTTATGGTAGACTCTATGATTTTTAAAATTGGGACGGATAATTTAAGTTATGGAATTTGATCGCCAACGATCTGCGATTGAAATCGTGCGATCCAATTCGCAGATCGTTGCTTAAGTAGCGATTTATGATAACACTAGTTCGGAGCACAGTCACATCGGACTCCAACAGTGAAAAAGCTTTATGATTATAATTTTTTACCATTCACAACATTTAAATATGAGACCTTGTTTAAAAGATATTAAATTTATTCCAACTCAATTTAGCATGTGTTATACATTACCTTTCCTTTTAATCCTGGTTTAACAAAAGAACTTTAGCGTCAATTTTAATTGATTTCAAAATGGTGGGCCAATAAAGTCTTAAAGAGTTTGGATACCAAGTCCTTTCGGCCGACAAATTAGGGAGCTTTCAAGGGCAATTTGCTCTTTGCATTCACATAAGCTGATAATTTGGATTCCCTTAATAATAAGGGTGAATTTTGTGTTTATTTCTTTTTTCCGTGGTGCCAACTTCTTTACATTAGTTTAGAGTTTTAATTAAAGTACTATTTTCTATCAAGCTGAACAATGATGTATTGTTTCGGGACAATGTATCTTCCTTGTTTTTAATACTGATCAGTTCATTTTTACAGAGGATATCAATGTTGAGAAAACTAAACCGAATTCATTGCTGGTTTATGGTCCGACCGATCTGATCGCTTTGTTAAAAACCATTACTTTTAAATATAATTCATCTTAAAAAATATGTTTTATATTAAAATATTTTTAGATCCAGATTTGGTTCCCTGTTCAATCACTCGATTTATCCGGTTCTTGACCGGTTCATTGACCAGCGCTTTATGTGTATGACAGAACCGGATTCATGGCCGGTTCTAGGCCGGTCTGGTCTGATTCTGTCAACACTAATAAAATATAAAGCTTTTCTATAATTCCACTAACAAGAGCGAGACTACATACGTAAGGTCTCGAACTTAAAACCTACTTAAACTGAAACAACCAGATCCAACTCTATCTTTTGTACCAACTATGATAATATACTACCAAATATTGATTGTAATTGTAAGTTTTCAAAAGTTGACTTATCTTGTCAGTATCACAAAGGGACAATTATCCTAACAGGACAAAAAGAAGGAACAAGGTTCTGAAATCTTGCATATCCTATTTGTTGTTTTGTAAGTTGTAAGTTGTAACTTATACTAATAGTTTGAAATGTAACAAACAGAAAAACTTAAATTTTGAACGAAAAAGTTATTTTATATTACAGAAATGATTATCTCATATATATTGTATGGAAATAGCAAACAAGTAGATTTAGATTTAGATTAGTTCAACTCTGTATTCAATTTGAATATCACTATCAAATATCGGAGAATTCATAAAAAACAAAAGAAAAATTCAAACCAGCTAAGTCAGGCCATTAGTTTTTATCATTCCAAATTCGAGCATTTTCAAATTTTGATTTAGGCCGGGTTCATACTATCTCAAGTTTTGATTCGAGCTTTTCAATTTTAAAGAATAATTATTATTATCATCTATTTTATAAATTAAAAAATGAAAAATGAATATATATATTATTAAATTCGAATCTTTCGTATTTGGGTTCATATTAGCTAGGGATGTAAGTGGGTAGTGGATAATAGGGTACCCGGCACTACCCAACCCGATTAAGTAGGATTAGGGTATTGTATAATAGGGTTAGGGTAGGGTATGAGTAGTGATTTTAGTACCCGTGACGGGTTTGGGTACTAATTAATTATTTTAATATTATATTTTCATTTATATATTATATTCTTATTTAAAAATTACTCCTAATTAACTTAATTTGTTTATGGTTAAAAATATAATTTTTAACTTTGTTCTACAATTGCCATCAAGCATTTGGCTTGGTGGTAGAGTACTGGACTCTTAGTTCCAGCCTACCCAGACCATGAGGTCTTGGGTTCAACTCTCACGTAATGTGAGTTTGTTTGTTTATTTGTTAGGTAGGTAGTTTATGTTTGGGCATAGAGATTTATTTACATTGTAATTAGATGGGGAAAGGGTTTGTTGGCTCATAGATTAACGTTTCGGTAATGTGTTAATCATGTAGCGGTATACGGGTATTTCTGTGCGCTTGTAATCCCAATTTCTTGAATGAAAATGATTCTTATAACTTTGTTCTACAATTATACAAGTTAATTTTAATTTATTCCTTTAATTTTAATTAATTTATTATTATTTAATTATAAAACAAAAAAAATTCGGGTTTTTTATTGGGTTAGGGTAGTTAATGGGTAGTTGATATTTTATACGGGAGGGTACGGTAGTGATTTTAAAAAATAACCGGATAGTTATAGGGTACTAGTACCCTAAAAAATAATACGGTTAGGGTACGGGTACCTCAAAATTCGCAGGCACCCTACCCGTT